>WSTK01000388.1:0-30923 GCA_019616945.1 Ceratobasidium sp. 414
ATACATGTGTAAACCCTGTTAGACATGTGTAAAACCTTTCACGTGAATGCAAAATCATTTACATGCATGCAAAACAAGTTACACATGTGCAAAACTGTTTGCACACATGAAAAAACCTTGTATATGCATGCTAAACCAGTTACACACATGTAAAACTGTTTACCCATGTGCAAAACCATTTACATGTGTGTAATCAGTTTTACATGTGTGCAAAACCTTTATATGCATGCAAAACCAGTGACACATGTGTACATGGTTTTACACATGCACTATATAATGCATGCAAAACCTTTTACACACGTGCACAAAACCTTTTACACATGTGCACAAAAATAGACCTGTAGTCATCATTAACTCAGCCACTTCCATGCTTTGCGGATTTATGAGATTACTGCACAACTTCAGGTATGCCTCAAGGTTACATTGGTGATCTTGTTCATCCAATATCAGTTCACCAGCCAAGCTAATTGGGAACTGTTCAACATAGGGTTGGTGGCACATCCACCTGTTGTCAGTCCATTGGTGTGGGTCCTTATATTGTTGCTTGGCACCAGTGGTGCTGTTCAAGGGTGGTGCTGCTTGCCTTGACGAAGGTCTCAGCTGTGCTGGGGATGGGTGGGGTTGAATCCTTGTGCCTGACTCTTGTCTTGCATCTCCAAAGCCCAAGCCTCGCCATCCTAACCCCTTGAGTACCCTGGTTCCCAGTACAGGCATGCACAAATGGTCCAGTGCACCAAGACTCTGACACTGCCATGCAATTGGAGACAGAGGGGGCTCATGCCTGTGCCACAGCCAAAGTCCTTGGCCACTGAGACTCATTATGCAAGTGCCCATAAACCCCTGCCATGCCTAGACCCTGACCCTGCCACACAATTGGAGATGGAGCCAGAGCCCATACTGTGACTGAAGTCAAGGAAACCCACCAGCTCACACCAGGTTGGCTGATCTGGAGACCCAGGCACCATGTCAACACACCATTGCCAACACAAGTCAAATGCAGGCCACAAGTCCAATGTGGGATTGTTGACCAGCCACCACAATGCCACATCAATTCTAAAGTGGCTCAGCGACATGCTTAATGGTGGCGCTAGCGATGACAGTGATCTCAGGGTGTTGGATTGGGCTGTTGAGCTGTTGCAGCAGTCAGCACCACCACAAGGACACCCATTGTATATCCTTGTCACACCACCAGCCCAGCCACTCATCATCATGCAGCCACTCTGGCACATCCAACAACCACCATGCCCACCATGAGGAGACACCCAACAACGATTTTTGATTGGGACTTGCATGTGGTGCCACATGCCAACCGCTCATCCCAGGTGGACAATGACAGTGACTCAGCAAGTCTTATCCTTACTGCATTAGTGTCACTGATATGCTTTTCTTAGCCTGTCAACATGACCAAGTCTGGCCTTGATAGATACCCAGGCAGACATGGCAAAGCTACATCCTGTGCCATCCTCAAGCTCCTCTCAACTGCCATGTGCAAGGGGATTTTTCAAGACCAAGACATGTACATCAAGTGGGTGGGGAATGCCTACTGTTGGGCATGGACTGACTGATCCCACACCTACCATGTAGAGATCCACTGTTGGGTCCCCCAGTCAGGAATGGCCATCAGAAGAAGGGGAATTAGAATACATCCCCCTAAATGAGCCATGCCCAGAAAGTGTGGCATCAAGGAGGTCCATACCAGGGGCAATGCCCAGAAACAAGACCATCAACAACGAGACCATCGGAGTGATACGTCTGGACAAAGAAGACCCATTGGTACCAGTCAGAGTACCACCAGCTGAGGAAAATCAACCACACATCAGTATGGCCAGTCAAGCCACTGACCAACCAGAAGAACCAGTGGAGGAAGATCCCACCATAAGGATTGAACAACTGCCAGTTGCTGGGCCCTCCCATAGAAGAAGAACACCAGACATCACAGTGGAAACCACCACCGATGAAGATGACGTGCGCCCACATCTACACCCGCTGATGAATCTGCTGATAAGGAGGAGGATCAGGGACTCCCGGACGGGATCCCCCTGAAGTGTGGAAATGCTGAATGAAGTGGCAGCGCCAGTACTCTCCCGGCAAAGCCAGCTTGCACAGCAAGAAGGAGAACACCCCCCGTCTTATGAGGGTCCGAGACCACCTCCTGCTTGTGTCGGTCTGAGTGAAGCAGAGATCCAACAATTCCAGGAGCTAATGGACGATGCCATAATCCAATGCCTCCCACGACTAAGCCGGCATATATCCGAAGTCATGCAGGTCAACCGAATGGCCGAACTGCCTGAACTAGTCATGGCAGTACACACTCAGACAGACCAACTGGCCCAAAGCA
Source organism: Ceratobasidium sp. 414 (assembly GCA_019616945.1). NCBI lineage: Eukaryota > Fungi > Basidiomycota > Agaricomycetes > Cantharellales > Ceratobasidiaceae > Ceratobasidium > Ceratobasidium sp. 414. The sequence goes on from WSTK01000388.1 coordinate 2,339, forward strand.
TCCGAAGGCAAGAGGCTGAAATCACACGAAGTGCCAACAACACATACCATGCCTTTACCACTGCGCAATCCACCACTGAAGGTCTAGAAAAGGTAGAGACAGCAATCAAGGCTATGCCGGACCTATTCGCAAGGATTCGAACAAATGGAGAAGCCTGTGCAGAAAGCCTGAAGGGGATAAGCAACCAAATGGAGACATTAAACCAGATGGTCCAAGCCCTTGACAGACACATATTGGACCTGGCTCCCCAAGAGCCAGAGCGACCTGAAAGCATAGCCAGCCACTGATCAGAGGCAGAAACAACCTTCCACCCCCAAAGACACTCAACCCGCAGTTAATCCCTCAGAAAGGATGAGGAGACTGACCAAGAGGACTCCACTAAAGTACTAAAAGGGGCAAAGGCCAAGAAGCCTGAGGCCTTCAAGGGAAAGCGAAGCCAAGGGGCAGATAACTTCCTAATGAAGATGGAGGTCTACTTCGCCGACTACAGATGGGCCTTTGATGACAAGAGGAAAATCACCACCACCCTTACCAATATGGAGGAAGGAGAGGCCACCAAATGGGCTAAACCCCTCCTACGCCAACAGCTTGATGGTGTAGACCACCAATCCCTCAGATCCTGGAACTCCTTCAAGGAAGCCTTCCTGCTCACCTTTGGGGACCCAATCAAAAAGGACTGTGCCATATGCGATATGAGCAAACTAGTCCAAACAGGATCTGCCCAACACTATGCTAGTCAATTCCGGATCCTAATGGATGACCTAGATTGGGATGAAAGGGCTCTCATCAATAAATTCAAGGGTGGACTTAAGACAAACGTCCAGCAGGAACTACTACAAGCCACCTTCCTGTTTGACACCAACCATGTCCCCTTGGAGAGGTGGATTGAGCTCGCCATCAAAACAGATGATGTACTCTTCGCAAACCGGACTATGGGGGATAATAACCAAATGAGAGAACACTCAGGCCAACAGGGCAACACTGCCTCAACCCCATCCTCAACTCGGGGGCCCCACCGAGTGCCCAAGGAGGAAATTAACTGAAGGAAGAAAGAGGGTCTCTGCATTAAATGTGGAAAGAAGGGACACTTTGTAGGAAAATGTACACAGAAGGAGTACATGTGGGACAAGGCAGTCTCTGGAAAGGCCACAGAAGTAGAGGAGAAGGAGGACAATAGTGAGTCCACCATGGAGTCGGAAAACTAGAGCAGCCCCCTGCATCCATGTCAGACACTGCTAACTATGCCTCGAAGAATAAACGTGTATACTACCTAAAAGCTACTGATAATTCACCGCATATACTCGCTGTCTTCACAGGAATCATGGACCACATAAAAACCCTTATTGACTCTGGATCCTCCTGAAACTTCATTGACATTGCTTTCACTAGGAAGCATTCCCTACCCCTAATAGAGCTCCAGCACCCTAGAAAGGTCATTGCCATTGATGGAAAGGAAGTGGTGGACAAAATCTGCTTCCAATGCAGAGCCACTTTCAAGATCCAGGGCAAGACCTTCAACGAGAAATTCTACACCATGCCCTTAGGAAATACACCCACCATCCTAGGGCAAGAATGGCTGCAAAGACATGACCCCGACATCTCCTGGAAAACCCTAGAGATCAAATATAGAGATGACCAGCCAGAGGAAGAGGGACAACTGGCTGAGGATGGTCCCACTATCCCTGAAGAATTCGAGCAGGATGGGTCGCTCTGCCTAGTCACTGACTACTGAAAACTCAACAATATCACTGTCAGCGACCAATTTCCCATCCCTCAGCAAGAAGACCTGCTTGAGAAAGCCAAAGATGCAAAGATCTTTACCAAACTAGACCTGTGATGGGGGTACAACAACATGCGCATCAAAGAAGGGGACGAATGGAAGACTGCCTTCAGAACAAAGGACGGGCTGTATGAGTATGTTGTCATGCCTTTTGGGCTCAAGAACACCCCAGCGGTCTTTCAACGCTTCATGAATGAGATCTTTGACAACCTCAGAGACGTCTCAGTAGTGGTCTACTTAGATGACATCCTCATCTACTCAAAGAACCGAGAAGAGCATGTAGGGCATGTAAGGGAAGTCCTCAGGAGGCTAAGAGAACATCACCTCTTTGCCCGACCCTCCAAATGCTCTTTCTTTGTCACTACAGTGACCTACATTGGAATAGTAATCTCCCCTGAAGGAATATCTATGGAAAAGGACAAGATCAAGGACATCATTGAATGGCCTACACCCAAAACAGTCAAACAGGTACAATCATTCCTGGGATTTGCAAACTTCTACTGAAGATTCGTATGCGACTTCAGCAGTATTGTGAAGCCACTCACTGTGCTTACCCAGAAGGAGAGAAAATGGACATGGGAAGTGGAACAACAAATGGCCTTCGACAGACTAAAAAAGGAAATAACCAAGGACCCAGAGCTCGTACACCCAAACCCAGACAAGCTGTACTTTCTAGAGACGGATGCCTCAGGGGTGGCAATGGGATGCATCTTCAGTCAACGGCAGGACGAGGGATACTTACATCCAATAGGATTCCTCTCCAAAGGATTCAATGATGCCCAGAGGAACTATGACACACATGACAAGGAGCTCCTGATGATCATCACTGCCTTCGAACATTGGCGACTACTACTTGAAGGGACTACAGAGCCTATCACAGTGTATAGTGACCACTGAAACCTCATGTACTGGAAGGAAGCTAGGCAATGGAACTGTAGGCATGCCAGGTGGCACCAAATCGTCGCTTCCTACAACTTCAACATTGTGTACAGAGCAGGAAAAATGTCTGACAAACCAGACGCACTTTCCAGGAGACACAACCATGCGGACATACCTAACCTGGCTCAGACCATGATTGTGGCAGAACAATTCCTGGGATTCCAGGCAGAAACTGAGATCAACCTCATCTCTGCCATTCAGGAAGCCCAGGGGGAGGATGAGTCACTTAGCACCCTCATCTCTAGCACCAAGGAAAAGGATTCACTGCCCCCTTCCATGCAGAAGCAATTCTGAAAGTACAAATGGGAGGAAGGACTAATATGGTATGAAGACCGAATCATCATACCTGATGACCCCAAGATTAGAAAAAGGGTATTGGAACAACACCATGCCTCGCCCATTGCAGGACACCAGGGGCAGGCAAGGACCCTCAAACTTATTAGCTGATGGTACTATTGGCCAGGGATGAAGACACAGGTCAACTGATTTGTTGAAGAATGCAACACTTGCAACTGAGTGAAAGGATCAAAACAGGCAGTACCCCAAAAGAACATTGACCTTCCCAAAGAGCCATGGGAGGAAATTAACTACCACTTCATTGTCAAACTACCTGAGTCAGAAGGATTTGACAGCATCCTAGTGGTAGTGGACCGATTCTCTAAACAAGCACATTTCATCCCCTGCAATGAGTCAACCGACATGGAGGGAGTGGCGAAGATCTTCATCAAGGAGGTATGGAAACACCATGGGATACCAAAGGTGGCTATCTCGGACAGAGGACCCTCCTTCAATAGCCACTTCCTGAAAGCGCTGTACAATGGCTGGAGGCTTACCTGCGTACCTTCTGCAACTACAGCCAGGACGACTGGGTACAATGGCTGCCTATTGTGGAATTCTGTCACAACAATCAAGTCAACCAGACCACTGGGAAAACGGCTTTCAAAACGGTCTATGGAAGGAACTCCAGATGGGACATCTCGGATAAAAGGACAGAAGCGCCTGAGGCTGATAGAATGGCAGACTATATGCGCTCCATATGGGATGAAACCCAAGCCTCAATGGAGTATTACCAGAACAAGGAGTCCCTGCCTAAGACAGAATTCCAGGTGGGGGACAAAGTATGGCTCCTGACTAAGAACATTAGGACTCATCGGCCCTCCAAGAAGCTCGACGACAAGAGAGCTGGACCCTTCACCATTAGTGAGAAGGTCTCCTCACACGCATACAGGCTGGAGCTTCCAAAGACCATGTGCATACATAATGTCTTCCACATGGAACTTCTGACGCCTTACAAAGAGGACTCCTTTGGGCGATTCCAAGCCCAGCCTCCACCAATCATAACAGAGGATGGGGAGGAGCAATTTGAAGTCGAAAAGATTTTCACATGGGAACAACAAAAGAATGGCCTGTACTACCAGATCAGGTGGAAAGGATATGACTGGCTGGAGGACACTATGGAGTGGGCCGAGAAGATAGCCGAACTCGACCAAGTCATGAGGGACTTCCTACGAAGGCACCCTGGGGCACCAACACCTGCAAACTACTGTACAAAAGGGGATAAAACCAAGAAGGGGAAGGCCGCAATCCTCAGCACCAGCTACCAAGCCACTGCTACCACTCCAGACCCGCATACACCCAGCTCATCCCCCCCTTTTTAAACTAAGCTCGAACCACAATGGCCCCCATCCACAACACCCGCTCTGCCACCGCCACCTGTGCTGTCAGTGCCTCTGCCACTGCCGAGCCCTGCCTGTCTGCACTCACAGTGTGTGACATCATCCAGCTGTGCTCCAACCAGGAGCTCAAGAAGCTTGCGGGATGTACCACCTTTGATGAGGCCTGGAACTACACCCGAGGCCTCAACCCCACCGCCAACCTTGACTACATCCCCATGGGGCAGCGGTGGGGCTGCCTCTGGGTCAACGATGAGACCCTGCTCTGCCCCCATCGAGGGCTACTCAAGTGGGTCAAAGGACAAATACAACTGGGGAATCCTGGATTAGGGAGTGGACTTGAGGGCTCTGGACTTAGGATAACCAGTAACCATAGTTAGTAACATGTGCCCTGGAAAGTTACTATAAAGGAAATTTTATTATATTCTATTCTATTCGCTATGTCATTCCCACAGCTTGGGGTCCCCGCTGCTGGAGCAAGCTGCCGGGGGTGGGGGTGGAGCCCAGCAACTTGTGCTCTACTGGCCCCTTCATGGGACAAGTGTCATGACCCTCAGTAATGTGTCATCACGGATGCCTCACAGGGAGGATTTGTGTCCTTAAGACCCTTGTGTGCTCACTCAGCGCCGCTAACTTCACACAGGGGGACAATGTCATGAGCCACCCCATAAATGCCTCACTGACTGCGACTTGAACCAACGACCTTTACATAATCAATCACGTGAGGGGGGGAGCGCTCCATGCCTTACAACGCTCCCCCTCCCCCCCCTCGGTCACATGACCTTGGACTTATATAATCAATCACATGAGGGGGGGGAGCGCTTCATGCCTTACAACGCTCCCCCCCCCCCCCCTCAGTCACATGACCTCAGACCTAGTGCAGCACTGAGGTGTAGCCTCTTTTAACATTGGGTGCCGCCCGCGTATATTACATAAACATTCCTTACTGATTTTCCTTTTACTCTGAGTCAAGTATTATGACTCCTACACTCTTTCCACTTGCTAGATATGACCCATACCTGTACGACTCCTCTTATGACTCACATACATGTATGACTCGACTGTATCTAGATAGCATATATACAGCAGAAAGCAAGCCTGAGGTCCTCAGCTTGCTTTACCTCGTCATCTCACCTCTTGAGAGATACCTAAGTAGCAGCCATCAATAATCCCCTAAAAGGATTACTTTCACCACAAGACCAAGGGTCACACACGAGGAGTGCTCTTACATGAGAGACTCCTATCGATAAGTCATTGGTCACAAGGACCTTTGAGCACCATCTAGACTCTCATCGGAGGTCTGCGACATTGAGGGTATGGAACCTGTCTGGAAATTGTCAGAAGTACCCAGACAGAACTTCCAGGCTGACTACAACAGAATTTCCGAATTAGTATAGAACCTTTGGGACTTTTCCATGTCACATGTGTGTATCTCAAGAGGTTTCACAGGACCACTTTCAATAACAAGTTTAAAAATTCAGGTAAGTGAAATCATTCCCCACACTCCTATCTATTATCCACACACCCTGTCCATCCAACATGTGTCCCACTACACATTGAATCGTGGTTACATCTATTACCTCGCCAGTACCCAACCTTTTTTTGTACCAAACAAGTTTGTGTGCTCCCAGCTATATTGTCAACGTGGAAGGGTGCCTCTGATAATGATTAAGGCAAGCAGTGGGACTCGTTTGCACTGTGACTGGTTAACTGTGTTGGTACAGGGCTCGATTAGTAGCGCAAATATAAATTGGAGCTGGCCATATCTGGTGCTTCTGGCTTATCAGCATCCAAGTCGACAACCAGCTGATACTGTTGGATGTGATTAGAGTGGTACAGAGCGGACATAAATACACGTACCCCAATAAATGAGGTGTCGCATTCATCACTCCATAGATTGTGGTATCCGTGGGCATGGATCAAATCTCCACTGCTGGTGATCTGTATTCGGCGCCACTGCTCAAGGTGCTCAGGAGGAACGAGCTCATCAGCCTTGGGTGGATAGATACTAAAAAATGTTGTTAAGTGTCAGATGATTTGCCTTTGTAGCTGAGAAGTGACAAGCTGTGGGTTTGAGTATGGCCCAAGTACTATATAATCATGACCTTTGAAGATACACAGTTAGCCTGAGGGCTTAATTGGAGGATAAAGGACCTGGAGTTGTGACCTTTCCACCTTCTTTGATGTCTGCTTTGCAAACAATCACACTTGAACAGTATAATCTAGAGGAGTTGAGCCTGACAGAGTGCAGGCTGGTCCACGTTCGCATAAGGATAGTGAAGACTTTCACAGAGTTGCCAACGAGCTGTTGAAGCCCTCCATGGGGTACAACCAGTAACACCATACAGGACCAAGGAATTCGATTGAATTTGTTATATGCAGGAGATAGTGCATGTTGACAGGGCGGGTGTAGATCATATTGAATGGCAAGTCAGCAAGTAAGTTAAAGAAAGGAGGATCTATGCACCTAATGATTGTATTCCTCTATCCACTCTGCAAAACCACGGTGGATGGCAGGGAGGTCTGCCTGTAGACTCTCAATTTGAACGCGACGACCTAGCAGAGAGTCTGACGAAATGATTGTGTTACCACTGATCTCTGAAGCGTAAAGTTGCTCCACATTTCAGCATGTAATTTTCGAACGAGGGGACTCTGCAGCAAAACGAATATGGAACCGTCTTCCCAGCCAGACCCCTGGTAAGCTCAATTGAGTGCGTCCCAGATGCTAGAGGAGCCTATTGCTGTACCCCTTAAAGGTGCCAGTCCAAAGGTCAACAAGCTGAGGGATCAAGTTCTGCCAGGTGAAAGACAGGGAAAGACATTGCAACAGACACAGAATTCAAGAGTGCGAAGGTCAGACACCTTTCACACCAGAGGTAGCAGCCAGACAATGACGAGCAGTTTCAGTTGGAGCCTTGAGAACCTCAAGCCTAGGTTTCAAGCAGTCAAGGTGAGTGCGAAGTGGCAGGTCAATGGGGTTCATCTTAAATTCATTGGGTTGAAAGAGTGGGCAATATCGATGAGTTCTGCAACCAGTGGTTTCACCAGCCACAGTGTCTATCTAAGATATACAGCATAATCAACAAGGGAACTTCGCATTGTACCCACGACATTCCAGAATCTTAGTAAGTGCCAGAATATCAGCAAAGATAGAAATCAAATGAGTGGAAAAGAGCTTCTTCCACCAGTGAATGTGAATTGCTGCAACTCCTTGTGCCAGTTTGATACACTCTTCAACCAATGGCCAGAGAACCAAGTTGGTGTTGACTGGACATTTGGGGCCAGGAACAACACCAACACAGATTAAATTGCGAGTGTGGGTACGCTCTTCAGGGGAAGATTGTTGTTAACCAAGATAAGTAGCTATCACTTGTGTTTTCAATGGCTGAAAGGGCACATTCTGGCAGTGGAATGAGTGGGGCATTGGAGAGCCAGCTGCCAGCGGAGAGGTGCGGGTTGGTGGGGGATTGGATGCTGACAGAGAGCCGGGGTTTCCCAGGTCAAGAAACGGAGTTCTAGGCAGTCTAGTTTGGGAATTATGCACTGCAATCGTAGAATTGCTAAAGTGTCAGAGGAGTAATTGGCTATTGCACTGGGTGTCACCTGAGGTCTGTCATGAAATGGAAGATTTAAACACACACTGGTTTTTTCTTTGGGTGAACTGATGCATGGTGAAGTGGTGCTAGAAAGTTCAAAGCTTCTGTGTGTTTGAAATCAGAGGTGAGTAATCCTATGCTCATCTGCTCGCCAACCTTTCTTTCTCTCAAACATTCATGCCCCTCTGAGGATGCTGCGTATATAATCGCCAAGATAGTCTCTCATGTTCATGTCCAAGACTGGGGATGAAGGGGACAATGATGACAATGGTGATTTAGATTCATATGACAACAGCAAAGGCGACGATGATTGAAGTGGAAAGAGCGACAAGGAAGATAACTGTCAATCAAAGTGTATGTATTTATCATTACTTTTATTATTGCCCATGAAGTCTGGCTGCCTTAGAGTAGCCCTATCGTTCCAAGGATGGCAAGTATGTATCCTTGCCCGATGAGAGTGGCAAAGGCAATGAACAGTGGGACATCCACTGAGAAATTGACCTCAACAAGGAGATGGAACCTGATCGATGCCTGAGTAATACTCAGTTATGCTCACGCCTAATTAAACTGACCGACTTTGAGGAACACATCCTAGACATCCATGCTAACTGAACATGCATTGACACAGGACAAACGTATGATAAACGACAAGGCAAATTGTCTTGTCATACATTTGCGCTGTCTTGATCATTACTTGGACAATTGTCATTTAAACTTGGGAACACTTCGATAGGCTATCCCCGGCAGTTCAAAGGGCAATGGGCGACCAAGGAGATGGTGAAGCGAGCAGTTGTCAACATGTGAGCCACAGAGGCGCCAACCATTCCGGCGGGCGGGGCTCATAAATGGAAGGAACAGCAGCAAACTAAGCGCAAGAAGGTACGTCGCTTTGCAATGTGTATACCCACTTACTTGTTGATGATTGAGAATCTCCCCCAAATTTGTCAGGCTAAAGCTGAAAGAACACATGGTAGGAGCACTGAGAAATCACCACAAAACCTCCGAAAATCAGCTCTACATGTGTTACTTAAGATGCCTCTCCACAGGTGAACAAGGGCGTGTCTGAGAGAGAAGGCAAAGAGCAATGTATATATCATATAAATCAACCTATTATACATCAACTAACTTCCTGCTTTCAGTATGCCCGATCACCTTCTGAAGGCCCACAATCAAGCGGTAAAGATCAACTCGTGTGCACGAAAGCGAAGAAGGCTGGGAACAAGGCACATGTCCAATATATTTTATTTACTCTTACAGCCGTACAGAGCAAGCGACCGAGGGATGGGAGCGACAACAATGACTACCCAGCGCGAGATCTTGACAGGATTCAATAAGTGTCGCAAATTCGGGTCCCAGAAGCAGGTCGAGGCCCGGGTAAATGACAAGAGCGAGAGCAAGCCGGACAAGGACAACAAAGATAAACAGCAAGGCTGGTGTTCCTGGATCTCCACAATGAGACTGCATCGCACGCATCAGGCTCTGGCAACCAGCTCAGCTCATATACATTAAGTTTAAGTATAGCTAATAATACCCTTACCTAGGCGAACTCAACAAGCGAAGCTTTAGCTAGCTGTTGAGTCTGTTGAGACTGACAAGGAACCCATTGTGTCTGAGCCTGGTAAACTGAGCATGAAATTGAACAAGGTGAGTTTCATGCATTCCCAGTTGGCCCATCATCCTCAGTTGCGCATGCAGGACATGACTTCATCCAAGCGCCAAAGCTGCCCTATCTCAGGAGTCCTGGTCTGAAGTTGAGGAAATGCCAACAGTATGTGTGCTTGTTAAAAATCCTACTACATACGGTGGACAAACAGACCTGCTGCCAAATCGAAGAAGGACCAGTCTGACGAACCAGTTGAGCCTGCCCCCACCCCAAATGATACCCCCCCTGGCCAACTCCACAATTAGACATTGCAGTCACTCCTACCTTTCATCCAACCAAACCAATTGCTGCGCTGATAGTCGCCCAGACCCAGATGACTACCTATCCACACCCTCAAATCTGGCCAACACGCCGCGAATCTGAGCCAGCGCCAGAGTCAAAGACAGAGGCAGCAGCCCCTCCTCTCGCTTGAAAGTCAACGGCCACTAAATCCAAGGGTGCACTGAACGCCACCTCCAAACCAGCTCCCAAGACGTACGCCAAATCACAGCAGGCCAAGCAGGGAGTGCTTAACACACAGGAAAGCGAACAAAGGTATGCCACTGAACATGTAGCTATTCGAGTACTAACGATCCCCCGCAGTCGAAACCCTGGTAATCAGAAAGCCTCAAACTGGAAGTCTCAGAAACAGGTAGATTGGGGTGCATTGGTCACAATTGTGCGACCAGTTTCCTTCCCATTCACTTTCAGTATCATTCTTCATATCTGATACTCTGCCTTGACTGTTGACTCATAACATCCATCCACTGACCTTCACTCTTTGTCTTTGTCGTCTAGTTCCAATCCGCCCCCTGTTTCAAGTCCCCCCCTGTCCGTGACTTCACACTCTATTTCTTCAGTCAGTTCTGCTGCATCAGTTTCTGGGACTTTTGTCTGGAAACTTCTGCCTCTATTCTATGCTTCAGTCAGTTCCTTAAGACTTTGGTTTTGGTACTTTATTCATGTTTTCATGGTACTTTTCCTCCAGAATTTCCCAGATGTACCAAAGTAACTGTACCTTTTGTGCATTCTGTCATTCACATACCATAGCATATAACGCGTGATGTGACCGACAAGCTCCAAACATCTAACGGTAAAACCAGAGAAACATACCTGAAAACCCTGGAAGTGAAAGGCATGGAACTGTTTACAATTCTGGAATTTTGAGTTCTGTAGCTTGGTTGCAGAATATGAGCTGGACCTTTGGTAGCTTTTCCTGGCTCTTGTGGGGAAATGGGGATCACAGTGAAACAGTTGGGCCAGGTCGGGCTTCCAAGCCCAGGGAAGGCCAAGTGAACAACTGGGAATCCAAGAGCAAACCAGTTGTCATGCACACAGCAGATTCGGCACTGTAGGTGTATATATCGCAACAGGCTCTAACCAGAGTGGAGCAGTGGTGGAAGAGTAGTAACCGCTCTCTGCACTTCATGCGGAAAGACAATTGTGGCTTCAAAACCTCTGGCATGCCATGGCCCTGGTTGCTCTCACATCTTCTGCCATAGAGAAACCGGTTGCCTTCAGCGTAACACAGAAGACGACGGGTTCCTCTTTGATATTGAGTGTATTGCCATTGGACAGGTGTTCCAGGTAATGGAACCTTGGGGTTGTATTTCGATCGTGCTGACTGGGAGCACATCCCCAATGGTAGCCCAGAAGCTGTCGTTATCCGCGTGTGGTATCTTGGCTCATTGCATCGTCAAGCTCTATGTACTGTTTGAGATGAAAATTAGCGCGATCCTGGAGGCGGCGGACATGCATTGTGGTTTGTTGTATATCTAGCGCATTGTGAATCCCCCAGGTCCCAATGGTCTGGCAACAGATTTAAGACATGTACAATGGCACTCATTTCATGGAGTTCCTGCCAAAGGTAAGTACCACACTAGCCAAGTTAGTTAGCATAAATTGCCACTTTACAACATCGCAGCTCCATGTTCATCTCCGTTTATATATGCATGCTGACCGAAGGAACTGTAAATGAAGATGGGGGTCTTTGGGTGGACAGAACTGTCGTGCCCATTGCTTTCTTCGTTGCTTTGTGGGAATTAAAGATGAGTGAGTTTCACAAAGTGAGTCCACCACTTGAGTTTGTATCATTATGCTGAAATGTGGGCAGAGCAATGATGTTTTCGATGAGGTTCTCATGGCATCCAACATGACCCTCTTTGCATACATCAGCCATTCAAGGATTCCTTATTCACTTCGTCTCCATGCACCATTGACCTCGAAACTGCGTTCGTGCGTGTACAGCTCAGGGATAAAGATACTTGGCATCCCACCAGATTTATACTCCTTCCTCCCCGTCAACCCATCAAAATGTTTACTTGGGCTCCACAACTTCATCCCTGCGGCATTGTACTGCTGCAAATTGTGCCCTATTGCCACTGCCAAGGCAGTATAGGTGGTATTCCATTGGGCCAAAAAAAACCTTGTCTGCTGGCATCTCCATGTGCAAGAAGTGCAAGGCTTATCTGAAATGTGACGTTAATTGGGAGCACCTGTACATGGTATGCATGCGGGCCAGGCGCTACCAAAGGACATCTGGCTGAATGACAAGGTGTTCTTTAAACACACCATGGTAGATGCATTCCTGGCGTCCAACAAAGCAGCTGATGAAGAAGTGGAGATGGACACATCACAACGATATTTCCAGGTGTGTATACTCTATATTCTTTTGAAATGGACTGACAAGTGCATGTAGTACTGCTGGACCTCTTGTTTTTCATGCAGGGTGCCTCACAGAGAATGACAGCAAACTATATTTGAATTATGTACTTGTGATGACAATAGGTGTGCGAAAGTCACACACGATGAGTTTGAAATCGATCAGCTTCTCCAACGACACACGCTGGTGGTACTGAATATTCTACCATTGACTGTAGTCGTATGGTTGCCCTGCGTAGTCAGGGTCTATCCTACCCCTCAGTTGCTAAAGAGACTGTCAGGAGTGTAGCATTACCAGACAAAACATCACACCTACAAACTTCTTGCTCGTCCTGGCCACCCGGTCGCCATTTCTACCAGCATATAGTGTCATGTAATGTGCACCCTGCACAAACAGTGGCTTGACTCTTATCAGGTGATTGCTGAGCGGGTTGGGGTCTGGACTCTTGCACATTGGAATGGCTACCACCGTTGACCAGTTCGCTGCAAGCTGTATATCAACGAAGTCACAGCTTCTGAGCGACTTACATGGGCCAGTAATAATACCAAGAGTCACTAGAATACTGTTAGATAGGTTGATGAATGCTCGCTTGAGTCTGGTGAGCACCCAGGTCGCAAGATGGTCACCTGGTGCCCTGGTGAGGAGTACCTACCCTTAACAATCCTTCCCACCTTCTAAAGCGGTCGTTAAACCCTTATGGGGTCTGGTGTTATCACATATGGTCGCAAAGGGCCACTGGTTTGCATTATACCGGCAGCTACAGGTGCTGCGGGACCTGACTGGTGAATATTATGTCAATCAGGGTCTAAATGGGCCATCAATCCTTTTCCATTTGTCTCTAGGGGCCAAACAGGGTGTGAAGATGTTGTTAGTGGAGGATGACACCAACAGAAATCAACACAGGCAGCATGCGAGGAACTTGGCACACTGTCCCTTCCCCACCCCCTTTTTCGCCAGACTTAAACCTCATCGAGCCACTATGGTTGATATTCAAAAATCGAGTCGCTGATATCCACAGCTCAGTAAATAGCCCTGACAGCCTCTGGGCAGCTGCTCAGCAAGCTTGGGGGTCGATCATAGACGAGCAGGTAGCTAAGTATTCATCCAAAATGGATGCTCAGCTGAAGACTGTGAAAGGGGTGAAAGGTTACCACACTGACCTCTAATGTGCTCTTCTCTCCCATGTAATCTGCCAATGTGTGCATTTTTGTAAGAATCGAATTACCCTTTCTTGCCCTAGATGAAAACAGGTACAGGGCTGGGCAGAGTGTCACATGTGGCTCTCCCACACTTATTGTGATCATAAGTAGATTGGTTACATTGCATGTGATGTACTTGGCATGCTACACAGTGAGCTGTTGGTATTAATAGGAGACAACCAGACAAAGGTAGAATAAACAGCCAAGCAGCCAGTTTGGCAAGGTAGTGTGTGTCACAGGGAATTGGGGGTGTGGACAAGCAAAGGAACATTGATATCTCCATCATCTATATATGACTGTACATCTCTTGTTCATTTAGCCTGCCATTTCAAGTACAGTGAATGTACCAGCAACCCATTGGCATCAAAGGCAATGGCTGGATTACAACGGAAAATTCAATCAAATCGCAAGGTGGGTGTGTGGGCTAGGACATAACGATATGCCGCTACCAACCTTGTATAATATGAGCATGCACCCCATGTTCATTTGGTGTGTTGTTTCCAGTGTGGGGGTGGAAGCCAGCTGTTGGCTTTAGTGGCCCACAAGTAGCAAGCGTAAAAATGCGTAACCAAGTCACTGAGCAGTCCCTTTGGCAAGGTGACCCTGCGAAGTGATCATACACACCGGCCTCTGGATGAGACAGTCATGCAACCCGATTGCACGGAAACCTGATTGTGCAATATTCAGTTAAATTCAATACTTACCATCCTCCATCAGTAACAATCTCCTTCATCTCCTTGCATAAAAGCTCCACATCTGCTCATCAGTCCAGCGATTCCGCACAGCCATGTTGAACAGGAGTCACTTAGAGGACGTTGAAGAGTTGTTGCACCAGCTAGTTTGTCGGATGTACAAGGTTTTCGAGTCAGAGGTGGTCACTCAGAAGATTGCTGAAGTCAAGGAGCAGCAGGGCGGCAAGCAGCGGCAAGCAATGGACATTGACGAGGGCACAGCAGGAGGTCACATAACCAACTCAAGCTAAACACACAAGCCCAACCCAAAGCACCAGAAGCTCACATCAGCAAATCCTGCATTTGCATGGAAGTATTTGGAAAAAGTACTTATCTCTGAGGCATTTGAATGTGTTTGTAAAAAGGGGATATGTCTCAAGTGTTTTCAAACAACAGGTATCTCAGTTGAGGGTATTTGCAAACAATAGATATCTTTGAAGTGTTTTGAGAGTGATTGGAGGCACAGATAGGAGTGTTTGGGAGTGATTGGAGGCATAGATAAGAGTGTTTGACTGCACCTTGAAAGGGGAGACAGAACTTTGAAGGGGAGGACACGTTTGCAGATATTACCTACAACAGCTTATTTGTTTGGGTGTTTAGAGGTTTGAAAGCACCTGAGAGATAAGTCTTGTTTTCATGTGTTTCCATGCAAATTCTGATTTTGCTGATCCAGCTGGGCACAAGCCAAAGGCTAGTGATGTGCAATGATCCATTGGCTCTTATTGTATATGTAGACATACATGCCATGTATTTGTAGCTTTAACCTGACAACTCGCTGATTGATTGGCACTCGTAAATGTACATATTCAACCAATATCAAAAACTATTCATCATACATATCCTCAATTGGCTCACCCTCTCTCAATAGACCACCCTCCATTATTGGCAGCTAGGGGGGGGGTGATTTCAAACTCTTCATACTCTTCTTCAGGGTCAGTGGTCCCTTCAGGGGGGGCTGACCGGCTTGGCTAGCTGTTGTACGTTCTAGGAACTGCTGGAGTGTTCCTTGCTTGAGCTTGTTGAACCCATCCTCAAAGATGTCAGACTCAGCAAGCACACACTCCTGCTGACGGCCTGGAGAAAATCAGAAAACCTGGGCCCACAAGTAGTGTGATGCAAGCACATCGATATCAGCAGTAAGATCCAGACAAGAATTGTGGCAGGATCAGTGGAGAGTGATGGTTGAGGAAAGGAACAACTGCACTTGCTCGTGTTGCTTATCGGGCAGCATGCTGATTGTCCTACTAGCCTCAGGCCCCAAGAACAATCGCCTTCTGAGGTTGTTTCCCCTGCTTGTGACAGTTGGACCCACACCCGCAGCTTGTCACCAACACCTATGATGACACTCTCGAATGTGTTGACCCTGACCTTGCATACACCCCATGAGCTCCCACCTGAGAGAAGAATGTTCCAGTCCACTCCATGGCCAATTCGCCAGGGTCTTACAACCAGTTGTAAACCTGACCACGCCCAAAACCCCCAAAACTCTCTAGGGGTGCACATGTTAATCCATCTAAGTCCTAAATCGTGTGAAACTGTTTATCATTGTGCCTTTAATCGGTATCCTTATTGACCATGAAATGCCTCCTACCGTATTGTAAGCGACTGAAGTGTATATGTCATAAGTTTGACAAAATATGTTATTATGAACTGTGAAATGCTCATGTGAGCACTACAAGATACTTGCCATATGGGTAAGTAAATTTGATTACTTAATGGGCACTTACACCTCAGTTTTGTGGCTCATCTTGCGCCTTGCCACTGCCTTCTAGTTCTTGGTACACTGTCATCCCTACCTAATGGCTTGCCCAGTCTGCACAGAGCAGCTCCCCACTGATGCTACATTTGCATTGACTGAATGTGATAGGGATCACCCCTGTCTCTTGTCTAGGCACTGCAAGGCTAATCATGTATTAGGCCACGTTTTCTGTGGGCCATGCATTGAGCTGTGGGCACACCATTAAATGCCCAACCTGCCACCAACCACACCACTACCCCACCCAGACACTCTGCCTACATATTGAAACATCCACAGGCCGTGTTGAGCATGTGTGGGCTGAGGTACAATCAGCGATTGAAGATATACAACACCCAAGACTAGCACTTGCCCAGGTTCTAGACACAATCAAGGGCACACGAAATTCACCTGAACACGTCAAGGAGGATATGGTTCTGGTGGTATGTGTCCATGTCCTGGCTCTCACGCCTAACTTGAAACCAAGCTTACTGTTCCTCCCAGCCACTTACCAGTGCTCTGAAGGATGCTCTTCAACAGGTGGCTTCCTCCAAGATAGTCAGCGAGCAAAATAACCAACTGCAGCACAAGGGAAAGCCTGAGGAGGAAATTGGTTGAATGTGAGGCTCATTTTCTACTGCTGTCCAACTGCTGCACGAAACTCGAGAAGGCAATCGAGCAGCTGAATCAAGTTCTAGCTAAGCACAGTGAACCTGTGATCAAGCCTGAACCTGAAAGCTGGCTTCCTCATGTGCCCTCATACATGCACAACTATGTAGTGCACTTCATTGATCTCACACAGCCTGAGGATAATCCACCTGTTGCTCATAAGTGCACACCTTCTGTGTTATCAACCGCTTTGGTACTAAACGAGCTAACCTGACCTAGCAGAACGTGCTCAGAAGCACCAGTTGATTGATTAGCTTGCTGTTCCCAGGCGACTTAAGCAGTTTTTGAAGTGTTGTCATGTGTTGACACGCATATAATCAAATTATGCTTTAACATCAATCAGTCGACTGACAAGATTGATGTTGAGGTCATGTGACCCCATTACATGCAATGGCATACATGGGACATGTTGTTACTTACACCAAGCCTGTTTTGACTTTGCTTTCTACCATGAATCACTGTCCCCCCTATCACAGGGAAATGGTAAATACACACACCAGATATGGGAAAATAATCAACACTTACTGCCCTCACACTGCTCGGCTTTCTGCTGCTTCTCTTTATCAAGCCTAGCCTGAGACCTGGGGTACCGCATGAACGCTTTCTCAGCCCCATGGGTACATGTAGCAATTGGGTTGTAGTCACAGCAGGCTGGAAGCACTTGGTCAGTCCATAGTCCATACAGTGGTGTGAAGAAACCTACTAAGCCTGGGCTTGTAGTAATGAGACCTCTTGTTTTGTCAAGCAATTTTTCGAAGGGCTGCTTCTTGGTGAAGGGTGATCTTTCTCCAGCTCACTGAAAATTCCAGCGAGCTCGCCATGCTCTTCCAGAGATAGACGGCTCAAATAGACTGCCTTGATGTCACCAAGAGCAGTGCGTTGCTCCAGTGTGCCTAATGGGCAGGTGAAAATCCAACTGTCCAATGCATGGATGTGGTCACTTACCAGAGCCGAACATGCTGATGGACACACTGTGATCCTAAAGCTTGACAGGATGCTCCTCAAGCTTGACGTGATCCATTGAGGATGAGGTAGTTGGGTATGGAAGCAATTGCTTGGCCGAGTTTGATTTAAAATGCCGCTGAAGTGGCTGTCCTTGGTCCTTAGCCCAAGCCTTGGACCTTCATGGCCCACACTTTGGTTCTTGGCCCAAGTGTTGGCTTCAAGTCCACAACAAGCTGTTGTCAAGCTATTTGGGTGGGCCACAGCTTCCCTGCCACTATGTCCACTTCTACCACTGCCTCCTGTGCCTTCCTGATGCAGTGTAGACACTCGCCCACCCACAACTTCAACACAAGCTGAAAGGTATTGGTGCTGTGTTCTTGTGTCTCGATTCGGCCTTGCTGACTTGAGGTAAGCCCCTGCCATTGCCACTAAACCCCCAGCGCCTGACCTCCCTCTCTCTCTCCCTCTCCCTTGTACTCTGACATTCCCACTTCCTCGCTGTCGATGCTTCTCCTGCGCTCTTGAGCCCAAGCCCAACCTTGCCCTCATCCTTGCCCACTCAATGTTGCCTGTGCCATCACTTGCACTGTCGACCTCGACCTGACCCAGAGTCCAGATGTCAACTCCACACCCGTCGTCCCGGTGTTGACACTGCCTGCAACTTGGCCGTCCAACTCAACCTTGACTGTGCCCCAAACCATGCCTGTCTCCGCTGGCATGATGTCACCTGTCAGGTGAGCCTCACCCCTTGCGCTCACACCCGCTCTCACTCTCCTGATCCAGGTGTCAACAATGCCCACGCCCACGCCTACGCTATCATCTGCTCGCACTGTCTAGCAACCCAGTGTTGCCCCTGCCCTCTCTTGCCACCCCAGCGTTGTCCATGCACACCAGGCGTCACTCACACCCTGTGTCTCAACCTCAGCCTTGCCCATGCCTGCATTCACTCTGCATCGCTCTCAGAACCACATATTATTCAAGTGGGACAAAAGTATATAAAGTACCTAGAGCACACATAGGCCACAGTGTTTAACAATACTTGCAAGGTCTTTTGCCTGGCTCCAAATGTTACATAAAGAATAGAATAAAATAAACCTAAATGCATGTGCACAAGTTGATTATTGATCCATCACTGGTTTCACATGACTGTTGTGTTCTTCTTCTCCTGTTCAACATGCTGTCAACATCGTTATCCTTGGACTTCTCCAGAGCCTCAAACAAGGGCAATGTGACTTCTTTCTTTCTTCAAAAGTCTCCATCTCCAACAGACACTGAAACAGTTGTGCATTCAAATCCAGGCGTTGACGTTCAAGTGATCAGGATTTGGCTAAACCAGGGTGGACCGTGGATTTTCCAACTCACAAACATCAGTTGGGAGGAACTTGGAAAAGGTGGTGGATAAGCTACAGGCTGTGGGGCTGAACTCAGGTAGAGTAAAATGTTTGACTAGCTAATGCCACTCTTTCACCACTTTGAACAGATTTGACTGGGACGAACTCACCTGAACTGCCATTTTTTGTTGGTCCATGAAGATCCTGGGCAATGGCTTATGTCTTAGGAGGATGTGATCAACTGAATACTCCGACGAGTTGCACAATGTGGGCGACCTACTGCCAAATGCTCAGGTACTGCCAAATTTAAAGTTCCAGGAGTAGGACAACATATGCCTGACAATCGGATCGACTATCCAATCATGTTTGGCTCAGGATCACAGAGTACCACACTGTCACCTCCCTTCCCCTGTGTTACTCTAGAGACAGCATATAGCCAGAGCCTGCAAAACATGTTGAACAAAACTTGCGACAATCTTTACAGGTCAGACTTGCATATCCATGCTTCAATCATCTGTGACTTGAAGTATCCTGTCACTGAACAGAAGAACTTCACAGCTGAAATATCTGTTTGGACAAGGGCATCGGCTGAAAATACTGGCAAGTTGGTGGGCTATTAACAGGGTGACACTTACTTATGTTCTGTACAGAGGACAACTTTCCTGATGAAATCACTGGAGCTGTCCAACATCCCAGCCCTGCTCCGTTGCCACAACTGCTAACAACACGATGACGGTGACTCACCACCCTTATCCTTGTCAGGGTCAGGAACGTTGTCGTCAAGTCATTCAACCAAGGACAAGGACGAGCAGTCTGTTTGGTCTCATGTGGGCAATACCATTGTTTGTTGTTCTGAATGGATGGTAAAGTTCCACATTGTTAGGTGAATGGTCAATGTCTCACATACTCTTGCAGGTCGTTATCAACAAAACAGCTGAAGAGGGTGGAAAGCCGTTTTGCCTAGCTGAACCCTTGGAGACCACACTCAATTCCTGGGACTTTATGAGATGCTGTCCTTTGCATTTGAGTGTGGGCGATCTTCCATCATACGTCGAGATACTGCTTCCGCTTGCCCTGTTACAGCAGCGTATAATCGCTTCATTAGCGAAAATGTGAGAGGAGCTGCAAAACCAGAAGAGCAAGCATGTCAACGTGGCAGACACAGATGCTTTGACAAACCCAACTAGCACCTGTTGTTTGCCCAGGTCATGGCATGAACCTCCAGATATGAGGGCTCTCCTGAGCCGACAAAGAAGCAGGAAGCTTGTTGATTGGCACGAGTACATGGCTCAGGTCAGCGCAATTAGGTCTCTGGCTTGTCACATTCTAACATGGGCTTGGGAAGTCACAGCATGTGGTCTTAAAGGGTAGTATGTAGTCCAGCACACGTCCACACTATTTACTTGGTCAAAATTGGACTTGTCGTATTTGATGCCTTGCAGTCCTGCACATCCAATCTTCCATTGTTTCTTCTTTTTTTCAAAAGAATATAGTTGTCCCTGACCTGTATTGTTTCCTGTTTGTTGCTTGTTGCTTGTTGTATTATTCAATCTGGAGCTAAAGTTTAGTCCAGTTTGTGAGCCACTGTACATGTTGAAATGTTCACAATCCTCAAATCGTCATGTGGCAGTATATAATGGCAAATCGGTACCAGAATACATACTCATTGGATTTCCAACCCAGGATTTTCTGTGCAAAATGTTTTTACTAGAAATAGGCTCAGGTCCAGGCGTCCTTGCCGCTTTCCACACCAAGTTCGCCATGTATTATGCTTGTATATTCCTCAAGGTCAGCATCCCTGGCTGAAGGTGTCAGTGTTGTTCTGAACCAGCATTATTACCACCAGGTTCACCCAATGTCAGCTCATGGGGCTGGTTGATGACAACTTGTAGATGTTGGCAACAGCCAGCTTGATATTGTCCCTGACACAACCCTGGTAACTGCTCACCCAACGCTTCACCTGGGTAAATGACAGTAAGACTGATTCAACCATGCCACTATCAGAGAACGACTCATGCATCCCTCATGGCCACTGTCCATTGGGTATTTCTCAATGTTGACCCCATTATCTTTAGCTGCAGCAGCCCAGGACTTTTGAACCGAGTGGTCGTAGTCACACTGCTCAGGGAACATGCCAGTGTGCCCCAACCGTGCGCAAACAAGTTTGAAAGTCATGCCAATCATCTTGCACCACATACCCCTGTAATTGCTATGCTTTGCCTTCCTCAACTTGCTCTGTAAACTTAAAATATAAAACACATTATTAGTACAATAAACCACTGTTGTGCAACTGGGGTGTACCATTTCTGCCAGTTCCATTACAGCACACCTTCCACCCTTGGCCTTGGCCTTGGTGCCTTTGTCTTCTGATAGGACAATCACCTCATCCAAGTCGGGCAGGCTGCCAGCTGGTGGATTGTGTCCCAAAGAAGCAGCATGCATTGAAGCAGAATGGCTGAAATCACAGTTAGGAACACACACGCGATGACCCAGAGTGGCTGTGGTTGCTTTGAGTGGACAGCAAGTGTGGGGTTGGGCGATTGGTAGCAAGAGAAGATGGTTTCAAGGACTTTGAGGACTTGAAGGGTTTGACACTTGATTATTTACTCTGAGATGCTGAAGATATGTTAGCAAGGCTTAATTAGTACTGAGGGAGGCAACCAACCATCTTGGTCCAAACGTGGACGTTTAACAATATCATCCAAGTCATCAAGGTTGGATGAAGAGTTGCGCTGTTTGTGCCTTGAAGCCACCAGGGTGCTGGTGCTGTTAGCTACCCTGTCTGACTGATTCTTGGCAGCACAAAGGGCGCCAAGAGGCAGGCCAAGGGGTTTAATCTATAGGAGTGAGTCAGCAAAATGCACATTACACTAGAAATACACATACATTTCATATTTTCACAAGTGGTGAACCAGGTTTCTGTCGTGACTAAGCGTCAGGCTCCTTACCCTGGCTGCTACCCGGCTTCCACATCACCTGCTCTGTCATCCCTTTCTCCGCAGAAGGTTCAGGAAGGACATATTGGTTATAGCATTGGACTACATATTTTATACGATATTTGTAATTAGAATAGTATATATACACACAGGAACTCGAAGCTGGCTCCCCAGTTCGAGTTACCTTGCCTCTCTCACACCCCTTGGTTTCAGTGTGCTTGCGGCCCCTCGCTCGCAGCATTGTAACTCGAACTTCTTTCAGCTCTACGCTGCACTGTCCGTGTCCGTGTCCGTTGTTGGTTGTTGGCTGCCCGACGCTCCATCGCCGGCTTCACTGTTTTTGAGAAACCTTGAATGGTCCATCGCTGGTCTGGGGAAACGCAGAGAGGGTGACGAAGCGCATAATATTCAAAAGTGTTTGACCTGCTGCAGTACCCAGAGAGTACCAACCCATTCTCGGCTATCTTCATACCCTACTGTGTGAAAGTGCCCTTAGTCTGCAGGAGTACCTGCTTGCAGAAACAGCACTAGACGCCCCAGGGCTATCTGCTAGCAGCTACTGTCCAATGCTAGGTCACAGAAGCAAAGGGTTAGCGTAAAAGTAACGCAACCATACCTCCTTCAAGGCGAACCCTATACGAGCGCCTCACAGGTGCAAAACTGACTCTCTACCAGCGACTAGCATGTCAACCCATTGTACCTGATCTGAAGTCCGGGCCAAGCCTAGCTCCGGTCCAATCTTCCCCAAGTCCGAACCCAACCTCAACAGACTCCGGGACCAACTCACCGCAATCAAGATGCTCCTCACAACGCTCACTGAAAAAATGGACAAAGGATTCAAGGAGGTCCAAGGAGAGCTCCAGCATATCGAAAACAAGATAGATGGCGTCCCAGAGAGGCCCAGGGGCCATTCACCTTCCACCTCCCCCATAGGGATGGACCCATTCAGAACAGCCAAGGGCACAGCCAAAGTAGTAGGGACTGGGCGGGTTGACCCCACGACCCCTACCCATTCAAGAACTGCTGCTGCAGCTGTACCCCAAGCACCCAGACAGTCATCCACGAGGCCAAGGTCAGCTCGATCCCACTCAAGGTCACGGTCACCAAGAAGGAAGGCCCCCAAGGTCAACATCCCCGACACCTACGACAGCAAATACAAAGGTCGCAAAGCCAAACAATGGTGGACCCGAATGATGATCTGCATTAACTTTGAAAAGGACAAGTTCCCGGATGAGGACAACATGATGATATGGGTACTCCAGAACATGGAGGACAAAGCCGCTGATTGGGCAATGCCTCTTGTAAACCAGATCTCAGACAAACCCGTTCACCACCGTCGAACAGCTGTGCGAACCCTCGCCAACTTAAAAGAAGCCTTTGACGCCACCTTCAGAGACCCAGACACCAAGTGAACCGCCGAGCGAGCCATTTATGCCCTGTCCCAAAAGGGATCTGCCACAGACTACACTGCCGAGCTCATGAACATTCAGGCTGACCTAGACTGGGACGCCTTGGCACTCATGGCAATCTTCCGAAAAGGCCTGCACCCGGAAGTTAAGACAAACCTTGCGCTCCTCGAAAACCAACCCACCACCCTAGATGCACTGATGAGTCAAGCAATCTGGATTGACAACGTACAAAGGGAGAACGAGGCAGACAAGCCAAAAACCCACACATCGTCAAATTCTCGAGCAATGCCTAAAACCACAACTGCAAGCAAGGGACCCCCACCGTTGGACTCCCCAAACTACGTCTCATGGGAAGAAAAGGAACACCACAAGGCTGCTGGGCTGTGCATCAAGTGCGGGAAGAAGGGCCACAATATTGATGTGTGCCGATCGGGTTGGACAGGGCCAAAAAAGGAAGAGGCCAAGAAGGAAGACAAAGGAAAAGGAAAGGAGCAGGCCCACGTAGCTGTGGAGATAGGGAATGATGAGGAAGATATAAAGGAGGAGGAAAAAGAGTAGGGTCCAAGACCACCGTGCGTCCCAAGACCCAAATGGAAACAGACTGTATAGATGTGTGTGTACTTAGTGCGAAAAAGAATTTCATCATATCCACCACTCTATCTGTTGGACCAGCAGAAAAAACCATTAATGCCCTCATTGACTCTGGGGCCTCTCTTTCATCCACGGAAAGCTCGCCCGAAGTTGGGGAATCCCACTAATCACCCTAGATAAACCAAAATGAGTAGCCACCATCGAAGGAAAGGAAATCGGCAAGATCTGGCATAGGGTTGAGCTCCCAATATGAATCAACAACCACGAAGACATCTCTAGTCTGCTCATTTGTAATACAGGGGATTTCAACATAGTACTTGGACTTGACTAGCTGCAGAAGCACCAGCCAAGCATTAACTGGGAAACGCTACAATTCAATGGCTTCCCCACTGAGTACTGCCAAGAAAACTGCCTGCCCGAGTTCCTTCGATCCGCCATCGAGGAGCCGTACAAAGCCCTGAAAACCCTGCTCGAGCAACAGATACCCGCCACCTACCACGAGTTCCTAGGAGTGTTTGGAGAAGAGGAGTTCAAGGCCTTACCCCCACACCGGGAATACAACATCCCCATTGACCTAGAAGAGGGAAAGTCTCCGTCCCATGGTCCCATCTACAGTATGACCCCTAGCGAATCCAAGGCTCTAAAAGAGATGATAGATGAAGGGCTGGCCACAGGGAAAATATGGCATAGCAAATTGCCAGCCGGTTCCCCAGTAATGTTCGTCAAGAAAAGTGATGGATCACTCCGTGGTCGTCGATTACCGAAAACTGAATAATATCACTGTCAAAAACCGATACCCCCTGCCTCGACAAGAGGAACTCATAGAGAAACTCCAAGGGGCAAAAATCTTCACCAAACTGGACCTTCAATGGGGTTACAACAACGCCCATATCCGAGAAGGCGACAAGTGGAAGACAGCCTTCAAGACAAAATATGGGCTCTTTGAATACCTTGTCATGCCGTTCAGATTAACCAATGCTCCTGCCGCCTTCCAGCACTTCATGAACGACATCCTCCGAGACCTGATTGATGTCACAGTCATGGTTTACCTCGACGACATCCTGATCTTCTTGAAGGACCCCAAGGACCACGAAGATCACATACAAGAAGTCCTGCGCCGACTACAAGCCAATCACCTTTTCTGTAAAGTCCAGAAGTGCGCATTCTCAGTCACCACCGTAGGGTACCTAGGATTAGTCACCACCCCGCAAGGCATCTCTGGGGCTATGTACACGTCACGACAGCGTTAGTCTATATATGATGGCATGTATATTACGTTGTAGTATGTACAATCACTGTTGAGCCTGCATACAGGAGGTTGGGGGTCCCCTTGATGCTGCGTGAGCGGCGGAGGGCGAGGAGGTCCAGGGCGCTGAGACGCGAGAGTGAGATGGCTCGTGGGCCGGTGGGCCGGTCAGGCTCAACAGTGTGACAAGGGGGGTGGGTGGGAATGAAAAGCCGAGTGTTAGGAGAGGCGGACGATACGCCGACTGAGTGCTCGCTGTGGATGAAGCAAGGCAACAACAGTCTGGCGTCACGTGCTCGGCCCATATGAGGGGCGATGTCTTGAGCACTTGCACTACGCCCCAGACTTGTCTGAGGTCCTACGCAGGCTCCGGCGCACAGTCTCAATCTGGGGCTATGTATGCGTCACAACAGCGTTAGTCTATATATGATGGCATGTATATTATGTCGTAGTATGTACAATCACTGTTGAGCCTGCATACGGGAGGTTGGGGGTCCCCTTGATGCCGCGTGAGCGGCGGAGGGCGATATGGTCCATGGCGCTGGAGAGATCTGGGCTCGCCCCTGCAGGATGAGTGCATGCACGAGTCCAGCCTGTGATCTCGATGGCGCTCGGCATGGGCACGCACCCTACTTGATGGTATAGATGTCAGTAGGGTCGCCCTCTGGAGGGCGCCGGCACGGTATGTGGGCGTGACGGTGCCCGGCGTGCGTGTGATGGTGCGCCGTATGCAGTGTCCAGTCTAGACGTAGGTAGATTCTCTGTGTGGTATACTGCGATGCTGGAGGTGTCGCGCCAATATCTGAAATGCGCGTCGGATGACCATCACCCCATGGCGCGGACAACTTCGGGTGCTATACCGGCATGGAGTAGGCTTGACGTCCCTCCGATTCTGAAGGCGTGGCCTGCAACGCGTGTGTGTCCGTGCCTGCCTAGAATGGTGTTGATACGCGTAAGGAAGAATTCCTTGGTTAGGCAATGTATGACGCCTGGTGGTGATTGTGCAGGGTATGCAAAAATGTGTGCTGACTGGGGGATGGCGGGGTGGGCAGTGTGTAAACGCTGGATAGCTGTGACTGGGTTCAGTGGTTCCTGTTGGGCGGTTAGGGTCACTTTGTCCCCAGTAATTCGGCTAGTTTTTGTGGATGGGAGTATGAGGTTGTGGGAACTGTCGGTAGAAATGGCGTGGCCGAGGGATGTGCAGGATGGGAAGTGTTTGGGGTTGTGCCGCCGTTTGGATGAACCAAGGAGTTCGCCAAGGCAGCATTGCCCCCAGAAGGCCACTAGTGCTGCTGCTGCGACGGCGCGATCTGCGTCTGAATCGGGGTCCAGTTCATTCATGAGTATGTTTAGGAGCCCTGGGGTCATCGGTTTCCTTGGGGGGCGGTAAGAGGATGGGGGCGCGTCGGCAGCAGCTCCACGGGCGACTAGCGACAAACGAGGACTGTTGTTCCAGGTGTGGCCCCCAGCAATATACCAAGCACGTAGGGCTGCTAGAGTGCTCGAGATGGTCGACTTAGACATCGAGCCAGCTAGGGAGGCAATGTAGGTGCACAAGACGAACTCTGATGAGGGGAAGTGTAGGTCTTCGTGAATGTGGCAGGTGTCGCACCAGGACAGGAAAATTTTGACGGCCGATGAGTAGTTATTGATTGTGCTTGGCGCAAAGCTCCGGCGGATTGCGTGGTCGATGTTTGCAACATGTTGGTCCAGGCTATAGTCCGTGATGTCTGTCCGATGGTATGTCGGTTGAGATGGGGCATGGTGGCGTGTTGGCGACAAGAACGGTGAACTTGGTGTGGATTCCCAATCGGGTGGGCTGTGTCGTTCCTTGGTTGGTGTGCATGGCACCTGGAGGATCTAGGACGCAGAAAGGTGAGCGTGTCGAAGTTCTGCATTGTGGTGTGATGTGGTACAACAGTGGAGTGCATGTTGGTGCGTAGAGTGTGGCACATGATGAATGGGGCGCTAACTATTGTACTGCCTGAGGCGTGCTCTTACGTGGATTAGTTATGTATGTAAACAGTGTAGCTACGTCTATGAACATGAATGTGTGGTAATTATGTGATATGTGCTAGTACTATCAGATGCGCAAATTGCGCTGGTATGGGTGGCGCCTCTGGTGACGCTGTGAAACCAGGCAGGATGAGGCCCCTTGACGGGTGGTCCACTGGGTTGAGGCTCGATTCCACGTATTCGAGGTGGAGCCATATGTTGGCGGCAGCTGCACATGCTTGTATGCGTGCTATTGCCTCGTTTTGTTCCTCGTTACACGAACGACCGCACCGCCAGGCGCCGATCACACCTTGGTTGTCGCAATGGATGGTGGCGGACACATCTCTGAGGCCGCAGTTGATGGCCCAGGCTAGGGCCAATTCCACGACTATCGCCTCTGCCCAGCCTATGTCCCTGTGGTTGGTCTTCCATCTGTCCATGAGGCGCCAGGAGGTGAAGTTTCCGTCTATGGTCACGCCGAGGCCAAACGAGGTGGAGGCATCAGAGTGGATGGATACATTAGATGTAGGGGGTGGTGGGCATATGTTCGAGCCGCAGTCGTCTTGCGCTAATCGGTTGAGCCACCAATTTACGTCGGTGCATGCGCGTGCCGATGGTGAGAGAGTGCGGAAACACAATCCATATGCGTGGGGAAAGGAGGCGCTGAATGCAATTAAACCTGAAATACAGGCCCGCCCTTCGGGGACTGCGAGTGCACAGTGGACAAGGGAGCCAATAACTCTTTCAGTCTCTTTGAGCAAAACCTTGGGTTGGGACGCCCATGCGGTTAGCTGTGTGGAATATTTGGTGCATTTTTCAGCTGGGATGGAAACGAAATGGCGCTTGAGGTCCCATAGGAAACCTAAATATAGGAAAATGACAGCAAATGGCTTGGTCTTGATCTCTTTCCATGGCCACCCCAGGCGTTTCGCCAGCTCATAGATAGCCTTGGTAGAGAACAAGGTAGGATGGTAGCCAGGGGAGTAGCCTTCGTGTGGGAACTGGATAAACAGGAAATCATCGACCCATTTAAAAATCCACCCGAATCCGTTGAGTTCGTATATGCACGCCATTGCGTCACCACAGCGGCCGAAAATGCCATTTGAACTGGCCATACCAAACGGTACCTGGTGGTCCACCCAGTAGCGGCTGTCCCAGCATACTATAATGTGCGGTTGGTTGTCACTGTGTACTGGCATTTGTCAGTATGCTGCGTCGATGTCGAGTGTGGCAGCTAGCGCATTGGGTGGGGCAGTGGCCACAAATGCCGATACGTCTGAGAATGTCCCCCAGGTGCAAGTGAACTCGGATGTGTCAATTTGAGAGTTGAGTGAGGTTCCGATGGGGGCGTCGCATGGGTAGGAAAAATCTTGAATAACCCGAAATTTGCCGGGGGCAGACGGTTTGTCTATGACCCCGAGTGGGGCCATATAAAAGGGGCCGATTAAATTGAGTAATGTATTTTGGTCGAATGGGCCGGAGTAACGGCCGGCCGCCACTTCCGTG
>WSTK01000389.1:0-30915 GCA_019616945.1 Ceratobasidium sp. 414
GGCCCGGTGGAGTGTGGAGAGTGAGCGAGGAGACGAAGTTGCGCAGAACAACCTGGCCTTTATCCTTGACCAAGGTATGTCCCCACTTAATCAGACCATAATTATACTAATTTGACCACCAGACCGCTCTCTCCTCCGTACACCCAAACACACCACCAACACATCCACCACCCGTCTCGCACTCCAGCAATACACCCGCTCGGCCGCCCAACGCAATGTCGATGCGCTCGTCAAGGTCGCAGACTACCATTACTATGGACTCGGCACTCCCCGAGACGTCTCGCGCGCTGTTGGATATTATAGTGCAGCTGTGGACACGCAGTTGAGTGCGCTCGCCATGTGGAACCTGGGGTGGTGTTATGAGAATGGGGTTGGAGTCCCAAAGGTACGTAGCTTATATCTCATCCCGACTTGGCGTTAAATGAGGCGATTAGGATTATCATCTGGCAAAACGACACTACGACATGGCGCTCGCTACAAACAGCGAAGCGTACTACCCCGCCACACTTTCCCTCATCCGGCTCTATCTCAAAAGCATGTACTACACCATCACAGGCGGAACAGACAAAACTCTACTATTACTCGATCCTGAAGGCTTCGAGGGAGAAGACGCTTGGGACCTTACCAAGCGACTCGCTGGCAAAACTTCCAACTCGAACGACAAGACCAAGGACAAGGACACCAGCACCAGAGGAGAGGGCGGAGCACAAGAAGAAGATCCCGTCAAATGGGGTCGCCAGCGCGTCCAAGAAATCGAACGGGAGCGAGGCGAAGCAGACATGGACTACCTCCCCGAAGACTTTTTCGACGGCATGACGGCGCGCCGTCCGCCCCGCGACGAGGGAGACGACGACGACGAGTTTTTGGAAACAGTGTTTTTGGTTGTGTTGTGCGCGTTGATTTCGGGGTTGGTCTATTTACGCGGACGATGGGTTGCGCAGAGGGCCGAGGAGCAGAGGGAACGGGATGAACAAGAGGGGCAGAGACAGGATCAAGTGGCGAATGCCATGTTCCCGCTGGGAGAGAATTTTGGGATTGATCGATAGTTGTTTCTTGCGTCGTAATTTTATGACTAGACTTGGCGCAATCGACGACGATTCAGGAAAAAATGAATAAATCAAGATACATGTTTGTCATCCCCTTACACACAACAAGTGGCGTCGAGACGCGAATACAAGATTACAACAACTCCAGAACAACCAATTCCAGAAATGTCAGATATGCAAAGACTTTACGTCGACTCTTGTGGCTCAAATACATGGCTGTTCAAGGTTAGAACGAGTCCAACCGGCGGCTGACGCGACTTACTTGCTGATGAGTTTATTCATCTGGAACATGTTGATCCTGTTCACGCCAAATACCCGCTGCATCGCGTCGTCGCACAAGATTTCTCGTTTGTCTGCAGGGTTTTGGAGATTGTTCGCTTTGATGTGGTCCCACATCTTCTTGACGATTTGAGGACGAGAAAGCTAGAATAACGGTATATAAATATCCTCGCATCACGAAAAACGTAAATTACTCACAGCTGATGTCCCAGTAAACTCGGCCATAGCAGAGCTATATCCAGTTAGTACGATATCGCAACGTACGAGGACCAGGGAACTCACCTGAGAGCATACTCTTTCTGAAACCCTCCCCCACGCTTCTTCGGAGTCCCGTCCTCGTCTTCGGCCTTGGCCGTCTTCCTCTTCTTCTTCGCCTTCACCTTTTTCGCAGGCGCGTTCCCGCCCTCGTCGCCCTCGGCATCACTCTCGTGGATCTCCTCGGCACTCTTGGTCGCCTTTCTCTTCCTCTTGGTCGTCTGCACACCCCGAGTCTTGTGGCCGTTCAACTCGGACGCAACTTTTCTCGCATACTCTGCATCCGCCTCTTCCTCTGCACTCCTCTTCTTGCCCGCCCCTCCTTTCGCCGTCGTAGCCGCGGCCTTTGCCGGAGGCGGAGAAGCAACCGGCGGAGACGGCGACTCGGACGGCTTGCCCTCCTCGCCCGACCTCACACGCTCAAACACCGCCGCCGTAAGTTGGTCAATCTCCTCCTTGTGCGCGCGCACCCAGTCGTCGCCCAACTCGGGGTCGTTGGCCCGCAGCTGCGCCCGGACACGTTTTGCCGAGATGCTGTTGAGGTCGACGGCCGGGGCGGTGAGTATGGCCAGGATTTGAGGTTCGAGAGATGCGACGTCTGGCATTGGTGCAGAAATACGAGAAAAGAATGGCTTTAATGCGGTGGCGGCGGGGATAGGAGGTGCTGATGTTCGAATGACGTGTGAGAGACTAAGGCAGATTCGCCTTACATGGGAAGGCACCTGGGCGCCTACCAGGGAACACAAGCGCCAACCAATGGTGGCATTGTTGGACCCACGCCGGAACCGAGATATTTGTCGCCGTGTTGTCGGGTCCCGAATTTGTAACCTTTTATAAAGTGATCCTTTGTCGCAAACATCCCTTGTCCGCACGAGTTATCCCCACTCCAGAAACGCCAGATGTTTACCATTGTCAACACAGGCGAGCTCTATCCCAAGTATTATTTGTCAATATATATAATTTAACAGCGCGCTTGCCTGTGTACACCCGCGTATTTGTATCACATTGATCAAGCTCGAGAGGCCAGCTGGTGTTACAGTGTTCTCTTGGTTAACGCGCACCCGACCACCCGGTCACCTGTCGCCAGGAGCCCGCTCAACCGGAATAAGCGCAAGCCTGATTCCTAAAACCAATTTGTTGTACACAATTCGGCATGCATACACTCACCAATTTCCGAATCTCTCATTCCACTTCCTTGGACTATCACCCCAAACCCACCGGAACCTAATTGTTAGGGTGATACACATGTTAATCCTATTGTAGTATTCAGCACAGACCATGGAAACAGTGACACAACACAAGAAAGATCACGAAAAAAAAATACAACTTGTTTGCCCTCAAGGATCGACCTTTTGCCACTCGGCATCAGACTCTCCGCTCACGCTCTCGGGGATCTTGGGCCTTTGGCCTTCGCACCCGCGGCTGCTGCCTGGCTGGGCCGGAAGACATGTCTCGGACGCCTGGACCCCCGATGTGGCCTCGGTCGTCTTGATGACCACTTCCACCTTCATCGCCCCGCTCATCCCTACAATATCCAACAAAGAGAGCCTCGACATGTAGATATCCTCCTTCCACAAAGAGCTATTCCCAGCCGGCGCCGCCGGTCCAGGCACCAACAGCGTCTCGTCAAATTCGCACGTGTAACTCGGCGTAATTGGCGGACCAACGGAATGCGAACGAGTCTTCAGTAACCGGTCTGGCCCAGTCGAACCGAGCTCCTCGACATCGTCCCAGTCGACATCGGCCGGGAAGATACGGACAAACGCCTTGATTTTGACCGGCTGGCGTGAAACGACCTCGCTCGCGTGTCGGAGCGTCAAGATGAGCTTGCTATTGCCCATCCCCAGCGCCCAGACGCGGCCTTCGTGCATCCACTCGGCCGTCAGAACTCGGTTTTTCATCGGCATGTTGTGGGTGGGCCCGCTGATACTGGGCTTGATCCCCTCTCGGAAAAGCTTAGTCCGAGTGGCGGGAGACCAGGGGGGAAAGGCCGTATATGCCGGTAGGATGTGCTCGTCCTCAAACTTGAGCGAGGATTCGAAATAAGGAATATTGATACACGCTCGGTGGACCTTTGAGCTTGGGCCTAGAGGGTGGGTCGTAGCGTCCGGGTCACCCTTGGTATCGGTGTCGGCTTCATCGTCGCTCGATTTGAGCGTCTCGATATCCGCCTGGTTCAGACTCGATTCGGCGTCGATCAGCGAAACATCATCGTATAAGCTCCCATCATCGTCCGAATCGCAAGCTGGTTCTGGGTTCAGTTCGATTTTCTTCGGCTCCTGGTTGGTCGTTGTGCCTGGAACGAGGTAGATGTTCTCGACCGTTACGTCATAGGAAAAGACCGCTTGATTCTCCTGCTCCGGCACGAAGAGCTTCATAGTCGACCACGCAACCTGATCTCCCATTCCGTTGTTCCGCATCAAACACCCGTGCCGTAGTTCCCTCTCGATAGTCCCAGGCGCGACATTCTCGAGTAGCCACATGAGAACGTCAAGGCCTCCAGACAGATCGCACCTCGACGCCTCGAGGCACAGGGCCGTCATGCCCAGATCAAAGTTCCCGATCGTCACAGTCTGCGCCAAGAGTTCAACGGTACTGACTCCGACCTCGTTGGCGGTGGCGCACACGTCTTCGAGGAGCGCGGCCGCTTCCTCGGGCGGGCAATCAAAGTTGAAGAGGATGTTGGAGATGGTCCCGAGCGCCGTATTGCGGCTTTGGATATCTGGGCGTTGATTCTCGCGAGTGGAAGAGCTCTCTTGCAGCCTACGGCGCCAACTCTCAGGGCCAAATTCCGGGGGGACACGAATTGCGGTTGGGGGCTGGGGGTGTGGTCGAGATGGGGATCCGGGTGACCTAAACCATGGCTGGACAGTCGTATTATTGGGACGAGCGCCGAGCGGCTTCGAGCGACCCCACAACGAGGCGGGTTCCTACGACACGCGTGGCCTAGTCAGGACAAGAACAGATGGCCGTGTTCTCAAGCTGGCCTACCTCTCGTTGCTGCGCTTGAATGCGCTGACTGCGCTCTTCCATGTGCTTCGCCCACTTCGCGTCGTAGACTTCGGTTCGGTTGTTCGAAGGAGTGTCCTTGGGATCCGTTGGGATCGAGTTGTGGATCAGAATTCCCTTCAATTGAGGGGGGAACGTGGGCCGCCCAGCCTGCAACAGCCATTGGGGTACCCCCATATTCGGGGTGTTCTTGTCTCCGCCGCTACCACCGGTGTTGGGGAATACTGGCGGGAGAGAAGGAGGTTGTGGATCCAAGAATGGGTTAGACGAGGGCGACTCTATTGCTGGCATTGGAGTGGGATCTGGGCTGGCAGGCAAAGGGGGAAGTGTGCGAGAATATTCGCCGAATGTTGGGCTTATCAACCCGTCGCGAGAATACTATAGAAGGGTTAATTTCCGCACCAGGATAAATTATTGACTGGGTGAACGCACCTGCGAATGACCACCGGAGGCTAGCTCCGGGCCTTTGCCTTTGGGAGTAGACAACTCCGCTAGCCCTCGTCCGCCAATCCCAGTCCACGCATGGTTAAATATCTGATCTCCACTTCCAAGGCCCTCAAGATCAGACCCAGAACTCTTCTCGTCCTGGGATGTTGTCGGCGCCGACTGCAGCATCTGTTGGAACGGGGTCGGACACGCCATTACGTCAACACTGGCACCAGACCCCTCAGACAGGTCCACTAGTGTCGCAGACGAGTTGGAGTTCATGGCGAGCCGTATTAAGCCGTCTGGGTTGTCGTGCTGAGCGTTCATGGTGAGGGTGGGGGATAGGTGGCGAACTAGCGCCGAGCTTATATTTGATCCGGCGGCTGTGCTCGGATCGAGTCAAAGCTGTGGGCAACGGATGCGGTTGGAAGGTTGTGATTGGTGCCCTCCGCGCGTGGCCAAGATATGGCGCCCGATTGGGGTATGAATGGCATTGCTTTGGCGATGTGACGGAAATGACCGCGTATCGAGGACATTCCACATAAATTATGGTAACGAATCTATTTCGGGACTTGATAAATACCATAAATGACATACCATCGTTTGGGCATTGTGGGCTGCCGTTAGTTAGGAGCATCCGGAGCCTGGGCTTGTTGCAGTTACAGACACAGTATATCGACAAGGAGCTCAGCTAGTCATCGCCCAAGTCCTAAAACGCTGGTGAATTCTTTGCACCGGGGTAACATTTTCCTACCATACTCTAACTCTACAACCCCAATCGTACTTGGCTTGGATATAATTTCTTGGCAAGCTCAATCATGATCCCCACTGGGTCAGGGGTTGAAGCCCCCATTTCTTCAACCAAACCGTAAAGTGGGTCACAACTTGTTGGTGCCCCAGCGGGTTTGGATGCACGTTGACAGGATAAACCTTGAAAAATAGCGAAAAGGTAGTTTAGCAATACGCGCCGCGCATATATACGGGGGTACCTACACCGTCGTATCCAACCCATCCTGTTGTGTTGACAAGGTATATATTCTTATCTCCAGCGAGAGTCCTTGGAAACAACTTTTAGACCTCAAGTCGTTGCCTCGGGATCGACACTAACCTTTTCTTCACCACGTCACTATATACCCCATCATAGTAGGTACTGAAAGGGGACACCCCATCGCTCTGCGGCCACCCCCATGGTGTGAACACAAATAGGGGTTGCTGGCGGTACAAATTTCGAAGCTTGCCAATGAAGGAAGATAGCGTGGTTCCAAACGCCTCGGGGGTAATATTATATGCGTTGTCGTTTGCTCTGCAAAGAATTGTAAGGGCATGGCGAAATAAAACAAAATAAATCATGAAGGACCGACCCAATGGCAATAACAATATGGGTCGGGGCTAGATCATTGCGGAAGTCCCAGGGAGTAGTGTAGTTATGATCAGTCGTATAGTAGTAACCCGTATCCTCCGTCTGGAAATACTGATAAGACACGCCGTGGATATTACCCCAGCATAATTGATCCTGATGGAATATTGAGTCCAAATTTCCGAACCATTGTACAATTTGAACTTACCACAAGGCAAGCACCAGGCTGCGCATTGATACTGTGCTCCGCCTTGAATTCTTGTGCGGTCAGGAAGGTCCACGCATCGTTTACTCCACGAGGGTTGTATTGACCAGCAGAAAGCGAGTCACCAATAAACTGGAAGCGCAACGGCGAAGGCTTGTACGGTTTCACAACGGCACCCTAATTGGAATATCTTAGCCCTATCATTCCGCATGTAGATGAAATCAAACTTACCGCGTTCAGCTCAATCTTTTCGAGATGTAGCCGATTATTCTGCCACCCTTCAACGTTTATACGCACAACCCTGTTCTTCCCTTTGACCGCAGTGGGCGGAATCGAGATAACGTTTGCTCCGGCACTTATGTTGACTGTTGTGAAATCTCCATAGTCAACGCTTAGGGCAGCAGCAAGCTGAGGGGTTGTAGAGTGGTTGCCCAGATGAAGTGTGAGAGAGTCCAAACCGGTGGCTACGAGTTTGAATCCGGAACCCGCCCACCTAGTGTCGAAGTAACCCGTAGGGATTAACGGCAGGCCAACACGATGAAGCGGACGCCTTACCAGGTTCCGGGAGCAGCATCCCATCGTCCATGCTTGTGCAACAGAGCCGAATCAGGAAGCAGTACTGGCTTGCTAGACGTGCTCGGTGCTGCGGAGGTCCCGCCAAGGAGCAGAGCGGACAGGAGAACCAGAGAACTGAGTGTCATAAGTTTCAACAAGTGTGGGCCGACGAGATGCCCACCTTTCTCCTCTCCCTCAGATTTATACAGCTCTATACTAGATTCCAGACCCGGTTCCATTTCATAGATTCTGCCAACCGTCACCGAGCTTCCCTGGCTTTGGGTTCTTGTCCTTCAGAGCCAAGATATTTAAAGTCGTGGAATCACGAAACGAAATTGAGTCCATGGTCGCCAAAGAACCCGACTCGCTAAAGGAGAAATTCGGAAAAGGAAAGACCTTCAGCTGACTTGTATAATGGAAGATATGGATGCAGTTCGTGCGAGGTTCTTCCGAGTCGGCGCTTATGCTGTGCTGACAGGTGGTCCGAGCAACATGGCCTAATTAAGTCAAACTCCGTTTGTCACGGTCTCGTCTTGCTTACTTCCAGCTCCGAGCCTCTCTTTCGCGGGGTCTATTCGTTCCCGTTTGTCTCGTTATACTAATAGGTCATTCTGCAAAGGTTTACTTCTGATTATTACGCTCAAGCTATATATTCGAGGCCTTCTTGGATCTCACAAATTCGGACAGTGGCAAACTGCTATGCCGACTGTCACTTTTACTTTGTCGTCCACTGCAAGAAAGCTAGAGGTGAGGTACAAAGCGTCGCCTAAACGTGCGTATTCTAGTCTCTTATGTGGTAGATGGTCATGCTGACGGATGTTTTGTCTCCGTTCATCTGTGCCCGATCGGTATATAACATGCCTGCCCGTTCGGACATTCGACATTGCCCAATGATTCCCGCTCTACCTGCGTCTCCGCCCTCGTTTTCGGCCACATCATTT
Organism: Ceratobasidium sp. 414; assembly: GCA_019616945.1. Lineage (NCBI taxonomy): Eukaryota > Fungi > Basidiomycota > Agaricomycetes > Cantharellales > Ceratobasidiaceae > Ceratobasidium > Ceratobasidium sp. 414. The sequence continues at coordinate 8,074 of WSTK01000389.1, forward strand.
CTGCTGTCTAGATCCGAACCACGCTTTACACTCTGCGGCTACCTTTGGCGACACTAAACTCATATCTACTGCTCTGGCGAACGGTCACCCTGTAAACGCGTTCTACGACGGCATTACGCCCCTTCATGCAGCTGCAAGGGCGGGAAAAACTACCGTTGTTCATATGCTCATAGGGGCTGGCGCTCACGTTAATGTTGGCCAGATTCCTTGCAGGCCACATGCTGGACAAGAGTGCGACGGAGCGTCGGCCAGTGATGTTACCATGGATTTCCGCAGTGTGTGGCGTGATGGATACGCTGGAACTGAAGGGTGTACACCTCTTCATTTTGCTGCTGCGAATGGTCACCTAGGCGTACTGGCATTTTTGTTGGAACAAGGAGCGGATTGTCGAAAACCTGATAAGCATGGCATTACGCCATTGGTCCTTGCTGAGAACCTCGGCCAGGTGTGTAGTAGTATTATTAGCCTCTGGATTTATCTTACTTTGAGCACTCTAAGACGAACGCTGCCACTGTGCTTCGTGACTGGGACAGCAAGAATCCGCCAATTGACAAATCAATCTCTTCTTCCACGTCGAGTATTGTAGCTACTCCGAACAATCTCACAGTCAAGCGTTCTCTGGAGAGCTTCTTGCACCACAGACGGAAAGGCAGCCTACTTAACCGGCTCTTTCCCAGGAGATCTCGTTCGAGCGCAAGCATCCCTCACCTAGACATTGGAAGCGAAAACCAGAAGTCTGGGAACAGCAGCATCAACCTAGGTACTAAAGCTGGTCCGTTGGGTCATAATATGTTACCCAACAGCGATCGACCTTACCAAGATGACTCTCGAGGCTCAAGTTTGTTGTCGCTTGGCAGTTCACTCGGGTTGATAAGAACACTTGAACCCCGGGGTTCTGCGGCAACCGGGGATGAGGGCAAGGATCGTGCGCGAATGTCATCTGGATCACCAATCCGAGAAGAGCGAGAGTGGGGCATGGGAGCTATAGATGGGACGAGGGGGGTAGTGTTGGCACACGAGGGGCAAGCGACAGCTGAAGCAGGGCTTGAGACGCCCGGTATAAGCACTTTGGCAGGTGAGGGCCCGCTGAAGTCGCATCGCAAGGCAAACGAGTCCTGCCTTGATACTCTGCACAAAATTTCCGAAGACCAGCCTTTGGAGGTACTCGATGCTGCCCGAGAAGATAGTCTCGATACCGGGGACGACAGTGGTGAAAAGTCCGCACCCTGGGAACAAGATGCGGCGATTGATTCAGTCTCGCCTCCGCCGGCGAATTTTCGACACCCAACAATCAGCAAATTCATGGTGGGCACTATTAGATTTGAGTTACAAATATTACACTATCTTACGCCGTACATCTGTTCAGTCTGCACACGAAATTATTCAACATCTTACCGAACATCGATGTCGGGACCTTACTGATCGTTTGGATGATTCTTCATGTGGTCTCCAGCCCGTTTCGTGGGGTGGCTTCGGTGACGTATTCTTCGGGAGCTTACTTGGTGGGACTAAAGTCGCTATCAAAACTGCACGGGACCTCGCTCCACCCTCTGGCGATGGTCGAAAGTCCCTAAAAGTTAGATTTTGTCCAATGCCCACGTCTCATACTTAACCAGTTACAGGACGTGGCTCGAGAGCTATACATTTGGTCAAAATGCCGACACCCCAACGTACTGCCACTCCTTGGGCTAGTGGTATTTCGCGGCCGGCTTGGAATGGTATCGTTGTGGATGGAGAACGGGAACCTTCTTTTGTATCTTGCCAAGCATCCTGATACGGACCGTTGCAAGATGGTGCGAAAGTTTGCTTGTCCTGCCAAGTTCGTCCTAACTCAAGAATCCCCCCGATAGAGTGCACAAATATGTGACGGCGTTTCATACCTGCATCGCGCCGATGTTAGCATTGTGAGTAATCGCGTTTGTCTTCTAGGCAACTTCGCTGGTTGTTAATCCAGAGTTCCAGATACATGGGGATCTGAAAGGGGTCTGTATAGTGTAAATGCACCCCTTTTCTGTGTCTCATGCATTTAAAACAGGCCAACGTCGTCATTTCAAGCGAAGGAACCCCAATGCTCACTGACTTCGGAAATGCGGTTCTGCAAGAGTACACTCTGAACTTCACGGAGACTACTCAGAGGAATAGTGTGTCAGTCCGGTGGACGGTACTCAATCTCGCTCAAGACATTCCAACTGGGGCTGATGTATCATCCCCGTAGGCCCCCGAGTTGTTACACGGTGCTACGTATAGTATTCCAGCCGACGTATATGCCCTTGGAATGGTATGTCCCGCAGTAATAGGCAAATGATTAACCGTATTGACCGTCTGCTTATAGACTATTCTGGTATGATCGTCGATTCACAAACGAGGGCGCGACTATTAATGTGGCTTGTAGGAAACCCTCACTGGAATGGTGCCGTTCTCCGACAAGAATAACATTGCAGTGTTGACCGCAGTCATAACCCACAAGATCCCAACGCGACCCGAGAACAACATACCATCTAACAGTCGACACGGGGATATTTTATGGTCACTCCTGAAGAGGTGTTGGGACCCTGACCCGGTAGAGCGACCCAGTGCAGCACAAGTTGCAGGAATTGTGAGTGAATCTGCCAGCCTTTTTATCCTGAGTTAACCTACCGTCTTATCAGATGAGGGAAATTAATAGGCAAGGGTTGGAGTGTATCTCAATGGAAGAACGCAATCTATAGTTTAAGGGACGTTGACTGCGAGATACTTGAGCGATGAATAGGAAAGCAATGGCTGCGCATTAATTTGATGGTGCGTTAGTTGAATGTTTGCCGCAACGAGCTGGGACACCCTGGCCAATTAGCCAGAAGCACCTAGTGAGAATCACATCCAGGTCGGGGATGAGCCAATCTGGTTCTATATTATCCTAAAATTATCTTTGGATTGAAACTTACAAGTCAATTTAACATCCGCCGGTTCCCGACTCGCTCACCCATATGTGCGGGCTACAAACGTGCAGCCCTACCGACGCAACATAGTTGGATGTGTTACGGACGTGTGGAATACCAACCACGCGGCATACAAGTTCTTGAATGAACACATCATGGTTCCCATTGGGCTCATAGTTGGAGCCCCCACTTCTTTAGCCACGCAGTAAAGTTGGAAGTGATCTGCCAGTTGCCGACTAAATTCGGGTGTTGATTTTCGGCATAAACCTGGAATATCGGGTTAGAACGTTTTACCAGGAGCACTCGGCGCATACATGCGGGAAAGCTTATGCCATCATACCCAACAATCCTGTTGCGTTGACAATATATAGGTTTTTGTCCCCAGCGGAAGTTCTGAGGGACATTCAGGTCGCGGTCCGCCCCCATGAGACATTCGCTGACCTCTTTGCCACAACCTTGCTGTACACCCAATCATAGTAGGTTGTGAAATGAGAAACACCATCGCTTTGTGGCCACCCCAGGGAGGTGAACACAAAAGTGGGTTGTTGGTGGTACAAAGTACACAGCTTCACAACGAAGGAAGAAAGGGCATTTTCGAATGCCTCGGAGGTAATGTTGTAGGAGTAGTCATTCGCCCTATATGAGACGTTCAAACCTCCATAAAGGGCAGTAAAGAAAAACCCGCCCGATAGCCACAACAATGTGAGTTGGGGCAAGGTCCTTGCGTGTCGTGACTAAGCGTCGGGCTTCTTACCCCGGCTGCTACCCGGCCTCCACGTCACTCGCTCAGTCATCCTTCCACACGGAAGGTTCTAGTTGGACAATTGGATACGGTATTACACATATGTATTGGATTAGCTATTTGTATTAGAGTACTATATATATACACAGGAACTCGAAGCTGGCTCCCCAGTTTGAGTTACAATGCTGCGAGCGAGAGGTCGCAAGCACACAATAACTAAGAGATGAGAGAGGGGCAAGGTAACTCGAAGCTGTCCCCCCCAGCTTCGAGTTACCTTGCCCCTCTCTCATCTCTTAGTTATTGTGTGCTTGCGACCTCTCGCTTGCAGCATTGCGGAAGTCCCAGGGTATCGTATAGTTATGATCAGCTGTATAGAAATAGCCTGTGTCCCTCGTCTCGAAGTACTGATGGGAGATGGCATGGATATTCCCCCAACATACTTGATCATAATCTTGATGAGATTTGTGATTTTTGAACTAGTCCGAGACGAACTTACCGTAAGGCAAGCACCAGGCTGTACATTGATGCTGTGCTCAGCCTTAAACAGTTGAGCCGTGAGGAAAGTCCAAGTATTGTTGATACCTTGATGGTTAGTTACTCCAGAAGAGAGTGAGTCGCCAATGAACTGAAATCTCAGCGGTGAGGGCTTATACGGTTTTACGATCGCACCCTATGTACAAAACCAGTGAGATTCCTATCCACCACGTAACTGTCAGACGTAGACATACTGAGTTCAGCTCTATCCGTTCGAGCTGTATGCGGTTGTTCTGCCACTCCTCAACGTTCACGCGCACGACCCGATTTTCTCCCCTTTGCGACACGAAGCACACGAGGATTGGGACGAAATTCATGCCAGCGGTAACATCGACATTAGTGAAGTTCCCGTAGTCAACACTTAATGCACCAGCCACTTGAGGTGTAGTAGTGTGGCTGCCAAGGTGAAGTTTGAGCGAAGTCAGGCCAGATGCCACGAGTTTGAATCCTGATCCAGTCCACCTAATATCATGAAGTATCAAGCTCAGAAATACGCTGAAAGTAGTATAACATCACCAAGTTCCAGGAGCGACATCCCATCGGCCATGCTTGTGCAGCAGGGGTGAGTCTGGGAGTATCACCACGAGCTTGCTAGGAAAGGTCGATGCCGCAGAAACACCCCAAAGGAGAGAACCTAAGAAGACCCAGGAGCTCCACATGATGCCGTGCTGGCAGACCGCCAGTGGGATAATCGCCCCCCCCCCCCCCGTGCAACTTCTGTTTTGCCTTTATACCACAAATCTAACTCCGTTTCGCCGGTATTGCGTACTGAACCTAGAGTTAATGTCTCTGGAAGGAGCTCCCTAATTTGGAAGAACCAAAACATCCACCGTATGACACCACGAAGACAGAGCTCGCGTGTAACATACACCGCTAAACTATTCGACTCGCTGAAGGAAGGACTCGGAAAATAAAAACTACTCAGCTGACGAGTATCGAGTTTCAATGACTAGACTAGAGTTCGCGCGAAGTTCCTCCGAAGAATGCTCACCCCTCGACAATTGCCCAAGTGGCGAAGAATCATCGTTAGTAATTTTTCTGCTGGGCTAGACAACCATTTTAGCCAATCGCGTTGACTCAGAACGACCCGTGGTGGTGGAAACGCCATTCCATGCTGGTAATAGAACCGATACACCAAACCCAGAAACAAAGCCCTATGTCGCGGTCCAGACGGTGAATCCCGCCAGCTTGACCCGCGGGACTGAAGGTACGTATTGATCGCATTACCATCAACGTAGAGCCATGTATTTACATCGTGTTGATTTTCACCTATTACGAAAGCCAGCCGCTCACTGGCTTGAGACCCCAGTTTTGAAGCCAAGTAGCCAAATGACCGGCGACCTGGAGTTGGCCGATGGTATTCGGGTGCCCGTCGTTGGCGATGACCTACGCCCGTGAAAAATTAATACTCTGGAGCGCGCATATAGCCAAGGGTATATTACTTACACCGTCGTATCCAACCCAACCAGTAGTATTCACAAGGTGGATATGCTTGTCTCCAGCAGCAGTCCTATTACAACAGTTGTGAGAGTTCGTCGATATCGGCTGTGACGAATACTTACTTGTTGGCCACGACGCTTCCATAAATACCGTCATAATACGTGCTAAACGGAGAGACACCATCCCATGCTGGCCAGCCCCATGGCGTGAACACAAAGATATCCTGCCAAGGGTACAAAGTACGAAGCTTCGCGATAAACGTAGATAGAGTGCTTCCAAAGTTTTCAGGGGTAACCGAATACGAGTTGTCGTTCGCTCTGTTTGATGCCGTTAATCCGCAAAACTTTATGATTAGGCGAGGTGCCCACTTACCCGATGACGATAAAAACATGTGTCGGTGTAAGATCCTTACTGAAGTCCCAAGGAGTCGTGTAATTATGATCCCAGGTATAGTAGTACCCAGTATCCTCAGTTCTGAAGAACTCGAACGACATGCCATGGGCATTGCCGTAGCACAATTGATCCTGGAAATATCGGTGGTAGGTCCAGCGTTCCACGCAAAAACGAAATGACTAATGGAACTCACAGTTAAGCACGCTCCGGGCTGGGCTTGAATATTATGTTCTGCCTTGAAGTTCTGAGAGGTAATAAATGTCCAAGCATCGTTGATGCCGTTCGGGTTCTCATATCCGGCGGAAAGGGAATCGCCGATAAACTGGAATCGCAGCGGAGATGGCTTGTAAGGTTTGACAATCGCGCCCTATGAAAATCACTCAGCATATGATTCGACATAAACATTAGAACCAACTCACCGCATTCAATACAATATTTTCCAATTGCATGCGGTTGTTATAGTAACCTTCGACATGAAGGCGCACGACTCGATCCTTTTTGCTGGTGGCAGCAGGGATCGGGATCACGTTCTCCCCGGGTGCGACATTGATAGTCGTAAAGTTTGCATAGTCAATGCTGAGACCGACTGGGGTCGTCTGGGCCGTAATATCGCCCAGGTTGAGCGTAAGCGACGATAGATTCGAGGCGACGATTTTAAGCCCAGAGCCAGCCCACCTGGTGGGTTCTCCGTCAGATAAATCGTGGAATACGTGACGAATATGGTATACTAACCAAGTTCCAGGAGCAGTGTCCCATCGCCCGTGTTTGTGGATAAGAGTCGAATTGGCCAGCAACACCACGGGTGTACTTGCTGCGGCAGTAGGCGCTGCAAAAACACCACTGGCAAAAATCGCACCAATCGTCCAAACGGCTCGCATGTTGAGGTTAAGCAAGTAGGGAAAACGCCTTACCTTCCCTTTCCACTTCCCCTGAATATATACTCACTCGGGTTATTCTCCGAGTTCAAGTCGAACTCCTGTCCTTTGACAGCTGGCGTAGAAGTTCGTCAACTTCGACTCATCCCCCATAAAGCGCCGAAATACTTACGTCGTAGAATCACATATGCGAGGATGATAAGCATTGTCGGAACCATCGCGAAAGAGTCCTACAGGCTAAAGGAAGAATACGGGAGACTGTGAAGTGCAGGTGACTGGGCGTCACTCTTCCTATTGAGTTGACGATTCAAGTTTATGCGAGGTTCCTCCGAGGTTCCGGATCCGGCAGGTATTTATGAAACAAGCGTTGCCGATCATTCTATCCAGAAAGAGGAGTAATATACAGGTCATCCAAATTATCCAACCGTAACGGGGAAAATGTATCTCATAATCATCCATAAATGAAAATCGAGCAAGTCGCTTAGAAAGCTAGACATGTCAGCCCTCCGATCAACACTCCAACTACCAAGGTCATGGCGGTAACTGGAAGTGCCCGACCCACGGCAAGCCGTGACACCTCAGAATTGGGCCTGCCAGTGCCAGTGGCACCGCCATCGTTGACGCCAAGCGTGCCCACTCCAACCCCTCCCGCAAAGTCGCCAAACTGTCCGCTGAACGTGGTTGTCAGAGCAGCACCGGCGGTATAGGCTCTACCAGAAACGGTAATAACAGCGCCGGACTGAATGATAAAAGTTTCGATGACAGTAGCGGTGCGATCGGGCACGCTTCGCGAAGGTGGGGGACTAGGAGTGACGGTCACAGGGGGCCAGGATGTGGTATCGCTAGTGGAGCTGGAAGTGTCTGTCGTGCGGGTGCGTTAGCCGAGGTAAACATTTTGTACATTGTGATCCGCACCAATTGTGCTAGAAGTGCTGGTGGTGCTGGTGGTATCGCTCGACACGGAGAGGTTCCGACAAACTGAGTAGTACTCCCTCAAGGCACCTGTAACGGCGCCAGGATCGCAGTTTTGGGCGGTGAAGCACTGCTGGGCGTCCGCGAGGAAGCCGGCACTATAGACACAGAACAGTAGTGTCAACTCATAATCTAGTCCACAGCCTCTCGAACAAACCTTGCACATACACACTGCGAATCAGTACTAAGCGGGTATGAGCAAAACGGCAAACACAATTACACCCTTCAATTCGCTACTCACAAGCCATTGCACCCAGAGTCACTCGCAGCCAGAGCCATGCATGATTGCACACAACTTTGACCTCCAGTAGGAACGGAGGCAGAAGAGCTGATTGCCTGCTCCGTGGAACTCGTTGCAGCCGGGGTTGGCCGTGGTGTGGTTCTCGGGGTAGACGTCGTAGGCTCTGGGGAGGAACTGCTAGTTTCCGGAGCCTGCTCTGAGCTGGAAGCAGCTCCTGGAGAGGTCGGAACAGCCAACACGGGCCCAAGGCTGGCGATCAGCAGTAGAGAACCAAGAACACAGAAACGCATCGTGGGTCGTTTAAGGTCCAAAAAGGTTTTTTGGGGGGGAGGGGTGGGGCTCCTCACTCCACCGCATCCTGCCCGACCACTTTGTAGCCGAGGGGCCAGGTCCGAGCGCCCATGTTGACACTCGGTGCCTGGTGTCGCGGCCAACTGAACAGAATGCAAAAATATCTTGCGGAAGAGGCTGTGCTAATTTGTCATTGTTTGGTTCTGATCACCTGTGTCGATTACTGCCTCGCCAACCCCGCTTGTATTTTTCCGTCCAAACGTCAAATACCAAATGCTTACCTGCTCGCCGATGTGACTCGCTTGGGCTTGACCTTGGGTGTCACCAAAAGCTGCCATAGCTTGGACTATAGAACACAGCGTTCGCTAGGCTGCCTCTCACGTGTCGACTGTGGGGCATTTTCATGGACCAAAATAGTACAGCTATCGAGCTTGGGACCTTGAGTTCTCGGCCCCTCTCTAGATCTCAGCTTGTTAATGAACCCAACGATGAGGGAATGTCCCGCACTGCAAACGGCTCTGGAACCACAACTTATGGTTTTTCTGAGAATGATACGGCCTCTGAAAGGCAGCTTGCTGAACTTGCACCTATGGACAAAGGATTCGCTGCCTGGTCGTTTGTCGCTTCTGCCTTCATCTTGGACACTCTGGTCTGGAGGTTTGGCTACACGTAGGTTGACCAGTTTACGGATTCTTCCCCTGGCTGTCTTACTCGTTGTGCTCAGATATGGTGTCTTTCAAGAGTACTTCATCAGACAACGGACATTCCAAAACGCGTCTGAGGCAGCTATTGGGTCCGTGGGCACAATCGCGCTGGCAATCGAGTACTTCGCGGCAATGTTTGTCATCCTCGCTGCGCAACAATGGCGACACAAAGTACGTCATTGCTCCGCCGGCTAGAATTCTCCGCCTTCACGTAACGTTGCTTATCCCCATCTAGATACCCGTGATGATGTGTCTCGGAATATGTTGTCTGAGCCTCATCTGTGCTAGTTTTGCTACGCAGGTAAGCCGGTTTCTGCTGAAGCTCGTACAAAAACATAGTCTCTATGATTGGTGTACTCTAGATCTGGCACCTCATTCTCCTCCAGGGTGTTGGTTTTGGAATTGGGGGAGGTGGTGTCTACGCTCCGATAGTCGTGTATGTAAGTCATACGTATTCTAAGTTGCTCCTCCCTTTCAGCTTAGCACCTGTTAGCTCTCCGAATGGTTCTCGGTACGAAAAGGCTTGGCCTGTGCGATCATCTTTTGCGGAGCCGGTGCGGGTGGAATGGTATATCCCATCCTTGTCCATTATTTGCTAGAAGGTCTCGGGTTTAGGTTCGGTTAAACCTCGGACTTGATAAGCGGCCCATTAGAACCACACCTATTCGTGCAGGTGGGCGCTTCGCATCTGGGCCGCGTTTGTATTGGCAGCTGGCACACTATCCTTGATCTTCATGAAGCCTCGTCTACCTCTGGTTCGCCCTCCTGCTGCACAAAACATAAGTTTGTGGGCCCGGATTAAACGGCAACACTGGTCGTTCTTGTACAGCCCATTGTTTAATAGCTATCGTGGGTGCTGTCGTACTTCTACCTGTTCAAATGTCCAATAGACTACATTTTGTTACAGTCTATTACCACATTTGCGCAATACTTAGCCTACTTCCCAGTCTCGCTATACATGTCTGTGTATACTTCATCCCTCGGTCTTCCGCCCCTGAACGGTACGATCGTGCTTTCAGTGTTCAATCTAGCCAGCGTAATTGGTGAGTCATTCTTCGCTCATGTATGGCATCGAGCTACTTATGAAAACAATAAGGTCAAATATGATTTGGTCACTTGTGCGACATTGCCCCGTACCCATACGTGATAATCCTCTCTGGCGCCGGTGCGTCCCTATCTGCCTATCTCCTCTGGGGCTTTGCGCATAATCTTGGCCTCATTTTTGCGTTCGTCGTTGTATTCGGAAGCTTGGTACACATCCACTCCTTTTTCAACCACACATCACTGATAATTTCGCCTGGTACTCACAGAGCGGCGGGTTTTCGTCCATCTGGCCAGCCGCATGTGACGATATTGTCGGTCCAGACCACCAAACCACCGTTTCCAACGTCTTTGGCATGTTCGGAATGATCAAAGGCATAGCGGCCGTAACTGGGCCTATTGTCACCGCCTCGTTGCATCACCCCCATGATTCGGCCGTGCGAACTGTGTATAGCGGGTACGGATTCAGGGATGTGACACTTTTTATGGGTAGTATGATGGCTGTGACTGCTGCGGGGGGTGTGAGTGCAAAGTATTTGGCACGGAGGTAATGAATATATACTACTCACTGGTTGTGACATTTGTTCTGGTAACATCACCTTGTATTCGATATGAGACAGATAGCATTTCCGAGGCCCGTTGCTCGACTTGAACAACTTCCGTTGGCGCAACTGCTGAGTGCGAGACGGAATAGCTACTTTGGCTGCAAGGCAGCTAAGTCGGTGTGAAGAGGCGACCTTTACCGCATATATGCGGGCTTGGCATCGTTCCAGCTGGTAAACGGGCATGGCTATTGCTCCATGCTACTCCCCAGGTATTGGATTTCTTGGGTTGCTAGTTTTGATTGGGTTTATACCACCACCGTCTTATGCTAGGCGAGACTGTAGCTTGCCGTTGCGATCTCTTTGTTTGGCTTCGTGACGTAACCACCACGTGACAAATCAATTGTATTTTGATTCAACCACAACTTGCCATGCATAAACACCTAGTATGGTTATGTAGTCTCCAGCGACACCTTAAAACACGACTCGAATGTTCGACACTGGATACGAGAAAGCTAAAGGCTACGAGCGCATCTCGTGGAGCAGATTCTTGGTGCCTGCGTAGGTATGACTCAAGCGGCCAGCGAAAGCGGCACCCGATGTGGAGAGCGTCACAATGTGAGAATTTTGGCTCCAAATTGCGTGAGTACTCACGGACATTCGCCAGTTACCCGAGCGCGTTGCTTGCACCTCGGGATTTTACCCATTTGCATGAGGCACGGTTTTGGTCAGGTGATCGCGAAAGTCATCTCGGCCGATCTAAACTAGAGCGCCACTCTGGTGATAGCGAGCGCTTCTCAAGGGTAGCCTTTGCGGTGCCGCGAAGCCAGTTATCTGGAACGACGTGCACGAAACTAGAACAGCAGTAACGAGGTTCCACAGTGTTTCACAGGGAGAGTCAATTGAAACCGCCCAGGCAAGGTTTTACGTGACGTCATTGACATCAGGATCCACGCTGATTACTCAGCTCTTAGGGGAAGCCCGGACCGTGGCCTGTGCAACTTGACGTGGATATCGTCCATGATATCCTTGCACCTGGGACGATCGAGCGCCTTCCTGTTCTATTGATGCGCGGCTGTTCTTAAACAATCTCGCACGAAAGCTGAATCCCCGAAGTACTCTGCCTGCCCATCTCCATCCTGCCGCATCCACCAGATTCCTATCGCCTATACTGCTTAAACCAGCGACTCGTGGGGGCTAATTCTGGTCCTGGAGCACTATCTTGCTATCGGCCAATTTGGTGGCGACATGGAGGACGATTCGGCCATCGAACGCCGCCCGATATTGGTCGAGCCATTCGTTCCGCCTTGCTCGCCTCACCTCGCGCCTTCAGGATCCCGTACGCTCGTCAGGTCCCCAACCGCCGCCCAACGTGCTGCATACGTGGAAGACCCGCTTGGCCGCGTTTCGGGGGAGGACCCCACCGATTTTGGATCTCCACGTCCCCAAGCTTTCCATCAAACGTTTGAGACCTATACCCAGCTACCAGTTTTGGATAATTCGCCTCGTCCCTACCATTGGGAACACCCAAGTAATAGGCCCAGCCCACTAGATCCGTCACGAGACGGTTACTACGGCCACTATGACGTACTGGTGACCCACCCCACCAACGAGGTATGGTTCCTAAATATCAATAATACATGGGGAAATAGTCTAATCATTTATCTGATCATGTCCAGTCACCACACTTGCTTTCGCCGCCAACACCAAAGCAACAACAGCCGACCGCAACGCAGCTCCCAACCGTCCCCATTCCTCCGTCGCCTTTTGATCGATCATGGCTCGTCCGAGGAAAAGGCTACATGTCCAGATTCGAGCCGGTCCTAGTCAAGGAGCTGGTTATTCATACCATCCTGTGGTGAGGTTCAAGCGTTTGCAGTGGCATATCACATCTCACTTTCTTTTAGCTGCGTTTCTTTCCCATTTGTTTATTTGTCATGCAATGCAGCATCCGGCATAAGTCTCTTCTGGTGCCGAGCAATAGTTGGGGGTATATGCGGAGTTGCTGGTCTAGCGCTTGGATATAACCTGATAAAGCTTTCTCAAAGGGGAATGGAGGCCGCTCGTATGTAACAAACGATGCTGTCTAATGTTCCGCGCTAATATTGGGTTCTTCAATAGTTTGGGCTACAATAATCCACGAATCTATGCAACCGGATGGTGGCATTACGCTTGACGAGCTGAATGACTATGTTGTAGATCATGGTAGCCCTTGGGCTGCCATCCGCTTGCTCTTCGGCAGAGTGTTTCATCACAGGGGCGCTAAACGCACGCGGCGACGAAGATATGAGTGAGTCTTGGTGACGGCCCGGTGTACTTCGATCTAAAAGCAAGCTTGTAGCCAAACCCCCTGGGCATTATTTATTATGCTGTTCCTCTTGGCAGCTGGGGTCGCCGCCTGTCTCATGTTCATATTCGGTCGGATTGTAGACATCTATACTCAACAAGAGGTGCGCCAATGATGTTCCAATCTGCCGAAAGCTAACATTGCGCTTCAGCGGCAACTCGCAAACTACTATGAGACCACGGTGATTGGCGATTTATCAGCCGGGGATATCGAAAGAGCAGTAGTATTAACTGATCAGGCCTATTCGGTGCGCTCCCTGCTATTTCACATATTTGACATCTAAACTGTTCATCACGTAGAACTTCCACATTACCTGGTCGTTGACACCATTCTCGTCTGCTGGTCTTATACCAATGGGTCGATCCTTTACCGAGAACCGGCTGAAACTGAATCCGCAAGCCAGGAAAAATGTTACGGATGAAGTCTGGTTTGCCGAAACGTATCCCGGCCAGCTCGCACCCGAAGGACTAGGCTTTGGCACTTTCGACGAACAGCATGCTACCACCTTTCTGGGTGCGGGGTCGCCTGTAACCGAATCTAGGGGGCAAATTGTGAGGTGGCCGCGATGGGGCATCCGAGTGGGGTGTACAACTATAGAAAACCTTGGCAGGTATCTGTGAGTAATATTTTAACTATCATGTACGATTAACTTATATCTTTCAAAGCGTTCCTATTTCGTCAGCTAATATGACGTACCTATTTGTGCCCAAAACAACACTGTACTCATTGTTCGAGTCTATGGACATCCCCTATCCCGACATCCCTCCCGCAAACTTTACGGCTATGCTCGTTGGGAAAGACAAACCGCCACGGGATGTCTCTGAAGCAGATACGGCGGTCATAGGTACGTTCCCTCCTTTGGCCATATCCTGATAGGAACTAATGAAGCATCCCATAGGCAAATGGTGGTCAAACGGCGTAGCGCAGTCGTTTATGTCTATCCCAGCCTCTGACGGCTCCGACGGCACCGGGTGGCTCCAAATCGAAATCGTGCTCGTGCGATTGAACCGAGGGTACGCTCCAAATAGTACATTTACCGTACAGTCGCCAGGAAGTCCAGATTCCCCGGACCCGGTCGGGTACGATGTAGCCGTATGTGTAGAGGAGTTCAAATCTTATACACTCGACTCGTACAACAATGTGAGTGGCCTGGACGGGCAGTGTTTCTGAAACGCTTTTATTCTAACCGTATGTATGCGATTCAATTAGACTGCTGGTTCTCCTACCACTCTAGGTCTACTCCACCGCGGTCTCGACTTTGACCAACTAGTCAACATCCCACAGATGACCAAGATACAGGATGGCGTGCAGTGGGGGATTAATTCGACGGGCAAGTTTGCGGCGTTTGCCTCTGCCCATGACAACTCTCGGAACGTGATGCTCAAAGATAACGGACGGGACTATTGGTATGTACCTAACCCGACGGTAAGCGCTACATTTTTCTTTTACAATAGTGTCGAAATTCACATTTTATTGGTTTTAGCTGGTTTCTTTCACCAATGGGTCAGGACCTCTCGGGTATACAAAACTTGATGCAGAGCGTGTCGCTGATGCAATTGCCAAGTCTGACTCTCAGCATCTGGTGCGTACTGGGCGAGTATTCGCGATAGTTTGGTATGCTCAAACCTTCGTCTTAGTTGCCTTACTTGGCGGGTAGCCAATCAATAGTCGCTCGTAGTTATCCCGACAAGGTAAATACCGTACTAATTCTACCAACCTCCAACTCAGTTGATACCTCTGCCTGTAGACAGTCGCATACACCAGGACATCTCGGGTGTCATTGGCCATACTGCTTCTTAGTGTGTCCCCCCAATTCCGCCTGGCAGAGGGGGTCTCTGACGATTTGAGCTCAGTGATACTTGTATTAGGTTACATATTGGCCATATTTGTACCACGATTGCCGCTAGGACTACCCAGACGAGACTTTGGAGTGTTCTCTTGGCTAGCTGCAATTGAAGGTGAGGTCGTGCGTTTTTCGGTGACCTTCTCGGGCTCACCATGGCCACCAATCTAGGTGATGCGATCGTCGGCATTCCGACGGGCGTGGGCCGATATGAACACCTCGACGAGATTAGGCGGCGTGGAAAGGATGTCAAAGTGCGCTATACAGCGCCCAGGGAGAGTGACTGGGTGCTATCAGAAACGGAGCGCGCTCACAAGGAGTTTTTCGAAAGGCATTTCACTATGCCACACTGAACGATTCCGGGCTTTAATCATGCGCGGCGGTGGACCTTGTTTTTTTCTTAGATTTTTGTCCTAGCTTTTAGTTCATGCTTGACTAGGCTCTTCCCATAAATTGGTCAGTTCATTGACGCCTCCTCGCGAACAATATTTTAAAACGTTTTCCAATTGTCTTGCATTACACGATTGAGTATATTACAGTGTACATTGGCTAGGCTGTGTAGCCTCCAACCTCACAAACCTAGTCTTTTAAGCCAATAAAATATCAAGGTCGTGGATGTAGAGTTCGAAATGGACAAGCCTATCTCTGCTAATAACCCCTGACATCTATCTGCGGTAGCACAGGGACGTTTCTGTGTAACCTATATGCGTACATCTACGTATCCAGTTTATAAATAAATAAATATCTCATTGAGAATCAATCTCATCCGAGCAGCGTGCTTCCAAAGAAGCAACTAAACCACAAGTTACCCGTAGCACAAGCACACGCAATACTCCCAACTCCACTATTTCTGCTTCTTCTCCAAATATGTCCCCCACCATCACCTATCCCGGCTTGTTTCAGCCTCGCTTCCACCCAACCAGTGGGAATCACCGAGCGTGAATCGGACGAGCACAACAAGCTGTCTCGGTAATGTACCGTTGAATCACATCAAATGTATCGCCTATCGCTATTTTGTGTCTCAAATATGTGTGGATCCTCGTGTGACTTGCTTCCAATCTGCACGTGATCTCGGTGATGTATTTGCAATCGATTAACAGCTGTCCTCAACCTTACACAAGGACAGTCGGGAAGTTACTGGAGATTCTTTGAAATATGGTATGTGAAGCATGTGGGACGTTTTTGGTTGGATTTCTCCATATGATATCTCGTTTACACAGGACCTAAGTACTGCCATAGTGTAAACGTCCTGCGCTGGCTTACTCTCGCCACTTCTTGTTGGTAGTATGTGGGTAACGCAATATCATATGTGACCTACACTGACTTGCTATGCGGCGTCGTGCACATATAGCCCGTGGGTAAATTTAAGTCATAAACGGACTGCGGTGATCTATCCATGTTGCGATTAACGTTTTGTTCGCATAGGCCGTGAGCGATTAACCCGGGAGGAAGAGACTTTCACAGATTTCAATCGTCCTCTTCAATAGGATGACCAGCGCTCAGCCACATGTATTTCACTTGTACTCAGGAAACCCGGCAGGCCAGGTTACACAAAATTGTTCGATCACCGCTGAAGTGATCCCAAAGGATTTGATGGTTGGCCCACGCCACAAGTGTCGTTAGGACCCGCCAGTGCCTGGACTCAGCTTCTGCTAAGCCAATTGACGTCTAGACCTTTCCTTTCTAGGTCGCGCTTAGTATTAGGTATTTTCCCCTTCTCGAAAACGACAACGATGCCGGCGTTGGAGTATGCGATTACCAGGTGAGCTCGGGAGTGGTGGCGTCAAGGAGCGTTTTGTTCGCCCATTGGGATGGACCATGTGGTGTGCTTCAGCGCAGATTTTGTTCCCGCCGGCCTTGGGCTCTTCAACTGTGAGCATATCCTCTACTTTATCACCATTTTGCTATAAAAAATCGTCCCAGTCGCTGTGGTCGGTAAAACCGCCAGTCTCGTATCAAGACGTTTTCGAGTCGTCGACAGGTATAGCAGAGAAAAATAAGCTCAACACCGGGTATACTCGTAAGCCCTCAGATTCAAAGTACATCTTTTGCTTGTCATGTTCAAAAGGCGCCACGTTTAGAGAGTCGGAGTATGGATTGTGATCCCAACAACCTTGCCGTTGGTGGAGTCTATCGTACCAATGTGAGCTCTAACCTACATCCCATGACTATATTGCTCACTCATACCCCAGAACGCCACCCTTGCCCTCAATACTGAAAGCCTCCGTGACCCGAGACCAGCGCTCCACTTGGCAGCGCAAATTATAGTGGTGACGGCCTTGACAGCTGCCATGTCAATCGGATTTACATGATTGCCGAATTTGCGTCTCACGTGGGTGACTCAACATCGTGATCGGAATCAAAGTGGCATCGACCGATGCCGTGCCAAGCCAACCAAAATCTTAGCCCACCATGTTCGATAATGGGTTGGGTGTTCACCCTCAACCCGGTTCCTCCCTACGACTCGCCCTCGCCCTATCCCTGCGCGTCGCTGCTCAGAACAGCTCAGAGCCCATCGAGTCCGAGCCAGAACCAGAACCAACTAAAAGTCTATATTCGACGCCAACCCCCGGCCCGAAACCACCATCACGCCCTCCCCAAAAAGCGGGACGATTTCAACTGCAGCGACAGAGCCGATCTTGTCGACTGCGACCCCGCCCCAGAGTGGAGGTGCAAGTTGCGTGCAGACATGTCTGGTGAAGGCCGCGGCGGGTGCCGGGTGTCAGGGCATGTACGTGACAGATACCAGGTGAATCGAGAGACGTAAGGCCAACTTTGTTATCGTTCCTGCTTAGACTTTGGTTGTGTATGTTCGAGGTGTGTGGATACGATTTCGTTCAGACAAGCGAGCATTGATATTCCAAGTTTTACATAGCTCGAGTTATACCGACCAAGCGCAAGTCTGTTTTTCTGAGTTCGGTGGCGAGGCCCCTGCTGTGGGTACTGCTGTAGGGGGCTGTAACGATGCGTGTGACGTGAATCCCAAATCATTTGGTACGCTGCTATCCCATCCCCCCCCTATTCATAGACATTTAAATCGCGTTTAACCACCCCACACTCCCACCCTAATCCCACCCCGTCCATGCCCGCGCAGTGATTGTCACTTTCCGGTGTGGTCACCACTGTTTCTGGCTCTACGAGGACCGTCACATCCAGGTTCACCACGATCCAGACTGGGGATGTGGCTCCCACAGAGAAGTCAGGCGCTGGGTCGCCAAATGGGAATAACAATGGGGCGTTGCCTGTGGGGTGAGGCGCTCTTGATGGGATGGATAATTGGGCTTGGAGTGGTCAGAGCGATTGTGGTTTCAGCGTTGTAGACGAAAGGTCCTGTTCTCCGGAGTCGCTCGGACAAGCACTCAAATAGGTTAGCCCACTTCATACATTATGCCAATTATCTAAACCAATTTATTGCGTTGCTCGGGTCACATAGATTTGTCGATGCGTACTCCTCGACAGGCATAAATATTGTCGTGAATGTGTGGGCTTGCCGAAACCACCGCAGTCGCGGAGCTATTACGCCAGCGCATATACCGGTGTTCCTCGAGGGCTTAGGTGTTTATTGTATTTATACGTTGGTCTGAAACTCAGTTTCGGCCGAGACCAGAGATGGGATCCCAAGAACCTCAAGTAGGAATAACCTTAAACGCCCAACTTGTGACACTCGAGGCTTCCTATATGCCAAGGCCGGATACGTGAGACCTCGCCACTTACGCATAAATACTCTGACTTTTCGTTTATATCCGGGTTGGTGCGTTCACCACATACGTCATAAGAAATACAAGGTGCGGCCCGCATAAGGTCGGGGCCACACAGATCCCACTAGCGTTGGTCGTGAGACCGTCACGAGACGGTCCGATACGATTCCGGTGGCTGTCTCGTCCCGTCTCGTCTCGCTGCTAGTAAGGCATGCCAGCCAATTTGATTAAGACAACGCCAGTTGCCTGGGGCAGGTACAAATAAATACAAAGTGGTTATGTAATCTAAGCCAAGAGGTAAATACAACTAGTTATCGCCATCCTCGCAGCCCTCGTTGTCAGTGTCCAGACCTACGATATGTGCCATAAAGTCCAGGGTTTGATGGTTTTCTTCGCTGGCTCGGCGACGGTGGAGTGCATGTTTGAGGACCTGTAAGTACTCCATGTTATCCGCCGTAATCTTGTTACGCTCCCGCGTGCAGGTCATCTTGCTTGACGAGAATACGCGCTCGGATGAGACCGAGGATGCCTGAACCGGGAGAATGTCCATTGCAACCTGATATATCAATGGGAAGTCATAGTGTCGTGCCTAAATTCAACAAGTTCAGTAAGCTTCGGGCCTTCAAGGTAATTTTTGCTCACCTTCCAAAAATCCACAAGGTTGACGGTCCCCATTAGGCTGGTGTCAAAGTTATCAAGCGCCTCCCATCGAAGTAGTTCAGCGTCGACATCTGCCATATGACGCCCAAGCAGATCGTCTTCACTCATTGGGAGCAGTGTTAACATCGGGGATGGGGATTGTGTGGGCTCAAGTGGTGCTGTGGATGGACTGGGGATACTGATGTGGTAACTGTTAGTACCCTTAAGAGAGGGCGTATCCCAATGAACAGACACCGCACCTGGGTTTGCCCAAGCTTGAAGCACGATTAATTTTGGCGCTGAGTGCAAGAACTCGCATATAACCGTTGTGCTGGGCGTGTGTTGCACGTTCGGCGTCTGTCTGCATGTGCACAACAGTTGCTGAACCGGTTGCATGCTGGTGTTGCCGAATTTCGAGCATCTGGATAGGTAATTGCCAGTCAAAAAGGTATTCCACAGGTGACATGCAAATTCTACATACTCGCTCCTTGAGTTGTACCCGAGCCTCATTGCGTTGGGTCCGGCTCCAATGCTGGTCAATCCATCGGAACTTGAGGCACGGGTTTATTGCCATGGCCAGAGCATAGACTGGCGAGTCTCTTGTCTTGGCGACATAGGCGTCAAGCTTGCGGACACCACATTCAATGGCATACTGGAGCTCAGGGAACTTGAGTTTGCAGTCCCTCAGGGCTTGAATAAGGTTTTCGTAGACAGGGAGTGCCAGTGCAAGGGTCGGAGTACGCTCGGCAGACAGGAGTTCTTGAGCGCTGTGAAGGACTGAGAGAATGGAAACAAGGTCTTGCAGCACTTCATACTGCCGACGGGAAATAACAGGTATCTTCATCTCTGGATGAGACAGAGAAAACTGGAGTATTGCCTAGCAAAGCGTTAGCTCAATTCTCTAACCAGGGTGCAAATAACTGCTCACTGGGTAGAGCTCAAGATACCGTTTAACCATGTTGTATGTTGATGACCAACAAGTGTCTGAATCACGCAGGAGTTGTAGAACAGGCAGAATGACGATTTCGCCTCCCTCATTCTTGAAAAGCCCATGGAAGTTACCATATTTGATGGATTCGCTGAAGCCATCACGACGAATGTCACTGCTACGCATGGATTTTATCGACTCCCTGCATGTGCCAAGCAGCCCAGACTCGAGAGTGATGAGGTACTCAAGTATATCTTCATCAGCTGTGTAGCCTTGAGCAGCCATTTCATCACGGAACCATTGTGCTGCAGCTGGCAGTTCTTTCAGGATCGTAGTCACTGCTAGGTTGATCACATGGGGAAAACACCTGCAGCATATTGGTAGACAAAGTTAGTTGAGCACAAATAAAGTATTTTGACTGGCTGACCTGATGCGGTTCAATGTGTGGCCAAACGTGGCAAGCCCTCGCTCCTGAAACACTCGCTCGAGTTCTGCCATCATTGTGTCATTTGGGGAGGCATTGTCGAGGGTGATGTGGCCAAGCTAGACGGAAAATGTAGGTGCATTAGTACCATAAACAAACAAGCACGTTGCTGTAAAATAACCTTTTCAACGATACCAAAATCGTCCAAGACTGAGAACAAAACTTGCCCAACATTCACACCTGTGTGGTGCCCCTTGATGCGACGGAATGCGATTAAATGTTCAGCCAGGTACCCCTCGCTGTTGATGTAGTGCGCAGTCACGGCCATGAAAGCACGGAGATTGTCGTCACTCCATAAATCAGACGTAATTGAGACACGGCCACGGGCGTGCTGCGCAGACTCAGCACAGGCCTATGTATGCGCAAGTTCAACGTACCTGCAGATCGTGTTTGATTTGTCTCTTCTCCTCGGTGTAAAGCTCGCTTATGGTCTTGCCAACCTTTTTTCGATGAGGTATGTCGCTGTCTTGGAGCTTAGGTGCACGGCTTGCCAAGATCAGAAGTTGGCGGAACTCAGTCGACTCGACAACGTTCATTGCCTGTAGTGACAACAAATAAACAAGGGTGAATCCGGTCATCGATCAGTAGCATACCTGGTCGTCTGCTGCGATCCACTGCGCCAAGCACCTGGAGAACGACTGAGACGAGTACTCCAGGTCAGACTTGTCAAAATCGGTGGTCAGGTGAGTTGCAGTTCGTGAGACCTTCGGAAGAAATTCCTCCCCGTGATATTTCTGCATGTGTCCACGAATGCGGCCTGTAACCCCGCCGTCCTGGTTGGTCCAGGTTCTCCATATGCCGGAGTCCCTTCTGATTGTGTATAATTGTTAGTAAATGACAAGTAGATGCCACTCCTGCATGCGAGAAAACTCACAAACAATATATACACCGAATATGGGCTTCGAGTGGGCGTCGAAAGTGTTCGAATGGCTTGGAATGTTGATATGCAATGTCGTCATCCACGATATGCTCAAGCTCGAGGTTCTCTGGTGCAGTTGCAGAGTCGCAGCCCCTTGCGCATTTCCATACGTCGTAGGCAGCTGAATAGATCCGACGAGGCGCTGGAGCTATCGTTTCGGACACTGGCAGTGGGGTGTCAACGGAGCTGTGCAGGCGTTTTGAATCGGACGGGGCATCGGAATTGGGGTTGGCGTCGTTTTATTTGCGTTTAGCACCGTTGGATGCACCCTCGGGAAGCGTATTCTAGATGAATACTAAGGTCGTGCTATGGCAAGTTGAGGAGAAGAAAACTCACAGCAGCTATGATACGAGCTCTCTCACTATCCGAGAGTTCGTTCCACTGCTTGCTGAGCGTGACGGGTTGAGAGGGTTGGTAGAACCGAAAGGGCTGTGATACCAAATGATTAGTTCATGAATAATATGCGTAGACAATATACGCTCACGCCGGGGAGGTCGCGGGGCACTGGAGGGTCACCAGGAGCCTGCATAGATTGCGGAGGGACAGATGAATCGTGAACAACTGGGTGCACCTTGCAGCCGAGGCCATGGCGACAGTGGGAGCAGTCAGAGGACATAGTCGGGTGAATAGAACAGCGGAAAATCAGTCGTTTAACGCACCTTGCTTGCTCTGACATCCTATTTATGTGTTCACTCATGGCCACTCGGTCAAATAAGCAAAATTCAAAATGAAATTGCGTATGCTACGTATACTGCTGTTTTCACAGTTGCGAGGCGAGTATATACGCTGAACAGCCTTGGAGCGTCGCGCATGCTGCGCCGGGGTCAGTATTTGCGTGTACGGCGCACACAGTTGCGAGCGTATGACCGGGAAGTTTGGACGTCCGCCCCAGAGAGTTCATGATCGGCGCCGGCTAGAGACTGTTACCGTGCCCGATGCCAGGATGCACGTGGTGCCTCCAGTTGCCTGACTGGCGATTCCAGCCACCGCCTGCTGCGGTGCAACCGTCTCGCTTGCTCAGCCACGAGTCACCGCCGGGATTCCCGAGACGGTTTTCGCTCCATCAAAAACACGCCACTGTCTCGGAGCAACGCTAGATCCCACCAACCTTATCCAACCGCCCATCAAACCGAGTGACAAGTGTCACTTTTCCTATGTGAATACATGAATGAGCGATCATATAAAATATCGGCAACCTACAAAGTGTAGAGGCTGTTGAAAAATCCATGGGCATACAGTTAGATGTCCGAAAAGAAAAGAGGCTGGGGACTAGTACAGGGGGCAAGACCCAGCG
>WSTK01000039.1:0-126168 GCA_019616945.1 Ceratobasidium sp. 414
TGATGTTCCCTGAAGTTGTGATTTGAGAATTTGATGTTCCCTGAAGTAACCCTGAATGTATTTGAGGAACATGAAATCATCACCTCTGTATTTTGATATGATTCTACTATAGGTCTGTGTTCTTGATGGCATTCTAAGACACATGGTGGGCTTTTGAAGTGTTTCAAAGTGTTTCAAAAATGGCCTCTATCTTCAAGCATCTTCCCTCATGGGTACTCGTATCTGGTGTCTTCAGTGGGTTTGGGGGTTTCAAACAACTTTGAACAGCTTTGAAGCAAAATCCGGTTTTACTGATGGGTGGCAAGAAGACTGAGCCACGAGAAAAAGTTGGGGGGTGAGTCTACGAACTCCCAACAGAGCTGCATAGGGTCCAAGGTCACATGATGCTTAGTCATGTCGTGAGTCATGCTAGCATTACAGGGGAGAGTTATTGCAAGCATGACTTAGATAACCACTGTAAGCGCCCAGGTCACATGACATGTAATGGGTCATGTGACATGAAGGTTGTGGTTTCAAGTCTGGGTCAGTGAGGCACTTTTTGGGTGGCTCACAACATGATCAGTGTCACAATTGGGCCAGTCGGAGACCTGACCACATAACAAATACATGTAATTACATGTTATTCTCCCCCACATTTTTTCCTGAGGGAACTGAAATGCACAGAAAAGAAAACAAAGAGACTTACTGCCCAGGTGCACAGGGTCGGTTCCTCGGATGCATATTGTTTGGTTTTATTTCACCGGGTTTGGGAGAATGACGTAATACTTCAGGGGAGGGCGATGTGGTCACCGAGTCCAAGCCTCCATCAAACAACGATCTCTGTTACATCCGTTGTCGGCGAGGGAGCAGGAGGAGAGCAGAGTCGAAGCAGAGAAGTAGCAGCTGAAAAGCAGAAGAGTCTAGTTGTGGGCGTGAGAGAGGTGCGTTCCGTAGGTTCTCAAACCTGTTGTGTTGTTGAATGAGCGGGGCCCTCTGTTGTCAGATTTACGGAGATGTCGTTCGGTGGACCGCGCAAGGGGTGCTTCAAGTGTGGTAGTTGTGCGTAATATTCAGATTGGCGGAGTGGTAGCGTGCTCATTGTTGTTGTAGTGGGGCACATTGCGGAGGGATGCTCCTCTGATGCGCGCCTCTGTTATAACTGCCGTCAGCCAGGACATGAGTCCATTAATTGTCCCAGCCCACGGAGCACGCAAGCTAAGCAGTGCTACTCGTGTGGGGGTGTGGGGCATATCCAAGCCGACTGTCCCAGCATTCGCATATCAGGTGGAGCGGGGGCTGGTCAAAAATGTTACGTGAGTGTGGGTTTTTAGTTGCTCTCACCATCTAAGGGTTGCGTCTATCACCAGAATTGCGGACGTCCGGTACGCTTTGTCATCGCAAAGCAGATGAATTGAAGTTCATTTCCGATACTACAGGGTCACATCGCCCGTGTTTGCCCCGGAGCTGGTGCGGGATTCGGCGGAGGTGGCGGGTTCCGCCCAGGCTTCAACCGCGCCGCCAACGGGCCAGTCAAGTGCTTCCGTTGCCAGGGCTTGAATCACTACGCACGGTGAGTGCTTGTCTCTACAGAATTGATTTATCGGCCTCACTCGACATGAACTAGCGATTGTATGGCCGCTCCCGGAACCACCGTCCTCGATAATAAGCCGAAGACGTGCTACAAGTGCCACCAAGAAGGACATGTGCGCATTCTTTGCAGTAGCCTATTGTGCACAACTAACCATTCAGCTAGATTGCGCGCGACTGTCCTGAGAACGCGGAATATGCGACATGAGACCCTCTATCCTGTTGATCTTTGGATGATGTACACTCAGAAATGTGACCGTATGTTTGCTTCTAACCAAGCTGATGACGCTCCCGTCTGGCGTTCGCGTGTGGCTGATCGGCAAACCACGGCAGCTTCTCAGTTTCGTTTGAGCCCGAACTGGTTCAATCACGTTGAATGCTGATTGCGACAGGCATGAGAAACTTCAGGTCATGCTGTGGCTCTCAGAGCACGGCATTAGAGGGTTTTTGAGGTGGAGCTATGAATAGTGAGTAATATGCCCTTTTCAGGACTGTGGCATTGAAGTGATCCCATCGCAGGTCGCATCATCTCGGCAAGAAGCACTGACGGCACCCACGAATGTCGAGGACTGCCTGATTGCCACGCACTCGCTAACCAACTGAGGTGCTCGTTCTTGCCCAGGTCCCAGAATCATACTTGTACCTTGTGTGCCTACGCCGAACTTCTCACCGCTGTCAGCTTATGTGTTGACCGACCATGCCAGTTCGAGGTTTGTTAGCGTCATTCGACGCTCATGGTCCCTGGATGTGTTCTTGACGAATGTTTTTCTGAGCACCCAAGGATTAGGTATTTAAGCTTGGCAGTCTGACCTGGCATAAACAACGACCCACCTGCCTCGGCCTGTCTACCTGGTTTCTCTTCCCCTGCGGTCCTGTACAATGATTTCCTTAATTCCGGCCGCTCTTGGCCTCTTGGCTACTGGAGCCTCTGCTTCTGTCATTAACGCTCGTGCCGATCCAGCGGCTACTGCTGCCTGCCCAGACACATCCAAGAGCGATTACGGTATGTTGTGCACCCTCTCTTGTAGCTGCACCGTAGGTTGACCATTGATTGTTTGAAACCAGACTATATCGTCGTTGGTACGGGAGCTGGTGGAGGGCCACTTGCAGCTCGTCTTGCTCTCAATGGTTACAAAGGTTTGTGCTGCGACAATTGGCAGGGTGACGTTATTCAACCCATATTTTAGTTCTCGCATTCGACGCTGGGTACGATACCTACGAGAACAACGTTACCATCCCGCTTTATTTCGGGCGTTCCAACGAGGATCCCAACGTCGTGCTCGATTACTACGCCGACCATTACGCGAACCCCAACAATGTTAGCGCTTGGTACCCCCGCGCTCAGGGAATTGGTACGCAGTTTTTTCAGATCAAGTTGTTAGTGTTCCGACCTTCAAATAGGTGGCTCCACGATCCACAACGCGCTTATTCATTTGCGTTCCCACAACTGGGACTTCGAGAATATGGCTAACAAAACCAATGATGAATCATGGAGGGCAGCATCGATGAGGCAGTACTTCACCCGTCTCGAGAAGAACCGCTATGTCCCTTCCGCTGTTGGCAGGGCGCTCGGTTACGGTTACGATGGATGGCTTTCGACTGATTTGTGAGTACCAGTATTTGAGATCATCGGTGCAAATCTAATCTTGAGATCCTAGCGCCCCGATGAACCTCATCTGGGATCCCAAGTACATTGATGCCCAGCTTATAAGCTTGATGTCTGCTGTCATGGGCGCGGTGACGCCTGTGTCCGGTGCTGATTGGAACAACGATGCGAACGATGGTCTGGAAGGTGCTGGTGCGGTCATGTATACCAAGGTATGTTAGCGGACTAGGAGTTCAGTGGATTTCGGTTGAAACGGTTACTGCAGGATCAATTCCACAACCGTTCTTCGGTCCGCGATCACCTCGTAGACGTCCGCGCCAAGTTCCCCAAACAGCTTACGATCAAAACCCAGACCCTCGTTACCAAGATCCTCACCTGCAAGACCGCCAACGGCACACTCCAGGCTTATGGTGTCCAGGCTGCCTCGGGTGCTCACCTCCTTCCTGTCGCTCGTCAGTTCACCGGCAAGACCAAGCTGCAAACCACCACCTACACGGCCAAGTATGAAATCATCAGCAGCGCCGGCACCTTCCAGACCCCTCAATTGCTTATGGTGAGCGCATATGCTCTCGTTCCAAGTCGGCATTAACTAAAGCAATCCTTGATATAGTTGTCCGGTATTGGCCCTTCGGCTCAACTCTCTAAATTCAACATCACAACGCTCGTCGACCTCCCTGGTGTAAGTCCCTTTACATTTACCGGGTGAAGCTCACTCTCATTTGTCGACAGGTTGGCGAGAATGTTCAGGATCGCACCGAGGCCGCGATTGTATGGAAGCTCAAGAACACCCACAGGCTTTTCCAGGCCGGATGCACCTTTAGCGACGACCCATCCTCGGACCCGTGCCTTGCTGAGTGGCTCGCAACCAACCACACCAACATCTACTCCGCCGGTCCTGCCATTTGGGCGAATGCGTACAGGTCTAGCCCGGATCTTCCTTACCTTGACAGTAAGTAACTGGGCTCATGCGAAGTTCTTTTGCTTACTATATGCGTGGCTGTCAGTGTGGTCCATGTGGGGTCCTGGTGCTTTCACTACCTACTACCGTGGTTACCCATCTGTCCTCGGCGCCGAAGCCCCTCACAGCTTTAACAATGTTCTCCTCAAGGCCCACACTCATGCCAAGGGCTGGGTCCGCTTGACTGGTCCCGATCCTCAGGACAAGCTCGAGGTCAACAAGGTATGCGACGCGGCGCATTGCATCCACCAAATCTCATCGAATGTTTGTAGAACTACCTCGCGACCCCCGATAGTGTGAAGGACTTTGAAATCCTCCGCGATGCGATCAAGAAGTCTCGCCAGTTTGTCGCTGACACTCCTCAGATCAACCAGTGGATTGTTGAGGAGACCTGGCCTGGGTAAGAGCTTCCTTTATCATTGTATGTGTAGCGCTCATTTCGCGTGTCGTTTTCTAGCCCCAAATACCAGACTGATGAGCAGCTCTGGGAGTTCCTGCGCGCCAACGTGTTCGGGCACCATCTCTGCTGCTCGGCCAAGATGGGATCCGATGATGATAATATGGCTGTCCTCAACGGCCAATTCCAGGTTCGCGGCGTGAGGAACCTGCGTGTGGTTGACGCCAGTGTCTTCCCAGACATCCCTGGCATGTTCATCACCACCCCCCTTTACACTATCAGCGAGAAGGCCGCCGACTCTGTTCTTTCTACTGCGAAGGCCAATGGGTGGGCTACCTCTGCTTAAACATTAGATTCAATTTTACTTTGAAGGTGTAATTCACGTTTTATAATCAATATTGGGTTCTTAGTTTACGTTGTAATTGCTTGGTTTGAAAGATTAGACGCGGGATGGTTATATACGGAAACAGCAGAACAAGGTGCAACAACTATCATCTGTGAGCACTAGCTCTTGTGTCTTTTAGATCGCCGCGGTACTTGGTCAACTTCATCCTGGTTGCCCGGGTCCGTTTCCTCTTGTGCTGGAACAGCTTTGCTTTTGTTGCCAGCGGGTTTTTTCCGTTTTGCAGGCCTGGTTTGACTGGTTGGCTTGTCGGCGGACCCAGTTTTGCTAGGTTTGCCTGATCGTTTTGAAGCTGTGGTATCGCACCAGCCGCCATTCTCTGCCAACTTGTTGATAGCAGCCCAGGCGTCGGAATTAACCGATTGTACACTAAGACGCCCGCGGTTGAGGAGAGGCATCTTCTTCAGCGCCGCGAGGTCCCCAGCTGACAGGTACGCGAAACTCGGTTGGTTGTCCTGAGAGCTAGAGTCGAGGCGAGTGACTTCATCGATGGTGGCGCAGGCACAGATCTGGCGCAGCAGCGAGAGTGGAACGAAGTGTTTCAAACGTACGCCAAAGGTCAGTTCAACCATCCACCAAGTGGGTTCAGAGTCGGCACCACGGGAAGCAGACTTAGGGTCATAATATGGGTGTGTTGAGTCTTCCGCAGTGTCTGCTCTCCAGGATCCGTTTGTTAGTGACGAGTATAAGTGATAGAGGGTCGTCACGTATTTAACGTACGGTCAGGGTAGGCCTCTTTGGAGACCTGTACGGGACGGAAATTTTATTAGTAAGACATTCCTTGGTAAATCAGAATACTCGAACTGACCTCTGCGGTGGCAGCTATTCCTGTAGCACTCGTTCGTAAACACATATGATTATGTTAGAATATATAACTGTACCTGGGTTCTTGCAGTTAGAGTGGTAGAAAAAGACCTATTCGAGCCTTGAGTTTTAGTATAGCAGGGTGCTAGTGGTTGATTCCACGTACCTTATCCCCAATTTTCATCTCCTTTCGCATTATGTTTTTGGCCTCGTGGTTCCTAACCCCTTCCCAGGCAGTGGTTCTATGATAGTACGCTCAGCTGAAATTTCGATGAAATTTATGGTTGGAACTTACCGACAAGCCTCAAAATCCTCCACAGAGAACTTGAAGGGCCGTGAGTTTGACCAGTTTCAGACTCGACTTGCGCTAAGTCATACCTTGACGTCTTTTCCCTTGATAATGCGGCTGTCAGGCTCCGCCTTCATTAACCAGAGGTTTCCCATTAGATTGGATAGAAATCGTACGCGAGTTGGCCGAGCAAGCAGGTGATGGGCAACACGTCGCGCTAATAACATGGCACAAACAAGCCAACGCGATCATGTGACCTGATTCGGAGTAATGAAATCATTCTATTGAATAAAGATGAGATTGGTGGTACACAGGTTGCAAGATAAGGAATTCAGCCAGGCGAACGAATGTCGTATATGAGCAGGAGGGAAGAGGTTCAAGCAAAAACGTCAACGAGTGGTTTAACTAATTATTTTTCCAACAAGCTGAGCACAGAAGTTGAGGAGCTTTGTCGAAAGGCCTCTGTTCGAGACTAAGAAGTTGGTGGTCATTATACCTAAGAGAAAAGTATCATAAATATACTGGAGTTGTGTAAAGTATATAAGACTGTTCCTACTCACCTCTCATCTTTAATTCCCCGAGAGCATAATCGTGAGTTTGGCTTCCGTTCGGGACAGCAGGCGCATCTCCATTAGTGCCCAGGGTCGACGTGGACGCGGAATGCGGAGAAACTACGTTGGACTGTGGGGGGTCGTTCATCCACATCCGATCGCTCAGAGTCAAACGGAATATAGTAGAAACTGCGTTGAGGATAGAAGGATTCGGAGAGTTGCAGAATGCATCGTTGATCCGGTCGAGCATGCTCTCGCAGCTGAAACACGAGAAAGTAGTCAGTGCCAACGTTGAAATGGAGGAAGCAAGGTCACTCACGCAATGGCAACGATCTCGGGATATGCCATAACTGCCTCCGCAACAAGACCAAAGAGAATCTGTCGCTCCAGTTCGCTTTGTGAGCAGTTGATCATCGTGACAGCAAATGATGAGATCAATAGGACTGTCTCATTTGACATCTCCCCAAGCAGTCGTAGATCCACTTCGGGCGGTGCACCGCTTCTCTCGAGGTCATCCACATCAGCGGGGGGCAGCCAGTCTGGGTCAAGGCCGGCAAGCTCCAATAGCTGTGCATACGCTGAGGATGAAGTTGCTTGGGGCAGCAAAGCCATGAAATATCCGACTCGGTCGATATGAAGAGCACCTCTTGGACCGGGAGGAGGTGGGCCTTGCGCATCACGGCTAATGCGTAAGAGAGTCCTCAGCAGGCTCGCAGCAGCGGAGCAAGTGGGCGAAAGACGCAATCCGCGGGCAACAATGGACGCTAACGAGAAAGAGAAGGTCGCCTCAGACGCATATGAAAGAGAATGGAGTTCGTCTAACTGGAGATAAATCTCGTCGAGCGGCTCGGAGCGGAAGCGTTTCAGACAGGATGTGACGGTTTGCTTTTCGAACGCTTTATACTTTTCGAGGGAGAGTAAGGTGGCTTCGAGCAGTCCGGTAGCCTCAGAGAATAATGCAGCGTAGCCAGATTGTATGATCGCGATGGCAATCCAAGACACCTGCGAAAGGTAGCGAGACTCTGAAGGGAGTCGAACAACGGCCTTTGATATAGACCGCAACATGCTGAGCAGCGCAGTCGGGTCCTCTTCGTTAGCCGTGGCGAGAGCAGTTTGAAAGGCTACGAGCATCTGGTAGAACAAATCATCATCCACGTCGGTAGTCGGGATTTCGAGCAGTCTCCCAAGGACGACAAATGCACGAGATTGAACATACGCTGAGAGTTGAAACGCCGTAGACGTAAGCAAGCTCATCCAGCGTCCCCGCCATGTATTTGCCAGACCTGAGAAATAGGATGTTAAGGGGGCAGGCAAACAATGAGATTAGGTATTTACCAACTGAGGAAGCTCCGGACGATATAATCTCCAAGAGGAAACCCGTCAACTCTTCCAGCTTCACCATCGCAACCGAATCCGATGGGTGATCTACTAGCACGAACTCGCTCTTGGAATCCGGGCGGGTAATGCCTAGGACCGTTTGGAACTCTGGATCCAGAGTTTGGCTTAGAAGCTTCCGAAGGTTCTCCTTGACCTCATCGTTCGTGTTCTTGTTGGTCAGGAACGCTTGAACCACGTTGACGAGGATGCCGTATACCGTCTTCCGCAACAGAATGGGACCAGCTGTGGATAGTACGGTGACGAGGTAAAAAATCTCGGGAACGTAGATGAGGATTTGTACTGGTGGACGATTGTT
Organism: Ceratobasidium sp. 414; assembly: GCA_019616945.1. Classification (NCBI taxonomy): domain Eukaryota; kingdom Fungi; phylum Basidiomycota; class Agaricomycetes; order Cantharellales; family Ceratobasidiaceae; genus Ceratobasidium; species Ceratobasidium sp. 414. The sequence continues at coordinate 8,268 of WSTK01000039.1, forward strand.
CTGGAGAACCATGTATACCAAGCGAGCGATGGCTGCGACCTCGTTCCAGGCGACGTCATCGGTAGGTGAAGCAGGTGGTGGGCTCTTGATCCGAGTTATGGCCTGTAACGAGGGACTTAGGGGGTCTACATATTAATTAAAACCACCGTGGACGTACCCGCCGCAGCCTTGCTATCAATTTTCCTTTGACCTCAACAGACGACATATTCACCAGCGCTTCAGCGATGAGCTCACAGCGTGGGGAGCCAAGTCCACCATCAATTGCTGACCTCGTCAACTCGTCCAGAGTGGCATTGACAGTTCCCGTATTAGCTCTCCCCAAGGTCTCCCAGACAATCTTGTTCACGAGAGGATAAAACTAACATGGGAGGTCAGCCAGTGGTGCTAATGCGCGAAATAAGTTATGTACTTCTCCGTTCTTCACCGTCATGTCGATGAGAGCTCGAATGCAAAGTCGGACCTTATCAGAAGATGGTTCGAAATATTCGGAGTTGGGGTCCAAGAACGACGCCAGGTTGGATACCCACGGATGCAAGTAGTTTAGAGAGGTGACTTGCTGCGCTGCCGTTGCTTTGTTGAATCCGACGACAAACTCGTTGAGGAAGTCTAGAGTAAGATGGGCCGAATGGGAAGCGAGCTTGTCACTGAAATACGCAGCAAAGGCCGAGTTGTTTGTCGGAATGAAAAATCCTGCAGAGTGGGTCAGTGCTGACTGGTGCCGAAAAATGGGTCGGTTGCTTACCTCTTGATGTAACCAACCTGATATCCTTGTATTCAAGATGGTGGCATACAGAGCAGAGAAGTTCGTACGCGCTGGAACGAAGCTGTTCGTTTTCGGCCCCAAGGTTCAACAATGCAACATTTAGAAGCGTGGCCGAGATATCGCCCAGGTGAGCAAAATGGTCACGCCCTCCAAATTTGCCCTCTGTGTTGAGGTTGTTTTTTGATGATCGAACAGCCTATAATTAGGGGGACCTAATAGGCGTCGACTAGGGCGGAATGGACACTCAAAGCTTACCTTGACGATCTCTTCGCGGTCTCTGGAAGCGAACAATAATGTCCTACCCCCATCATGACGGCGGATGACAAACTCCCCAGCCTCTCGACCAACGGCGACGTTATAGACATCATCAATGTCCCGCAAGAAGATAAAGTCAGTGAGCTTGCAGTTCAAGCCAGGATATATCGGCATTGGACGTCCCTACGTGACTTGTTAGTCGGTTGAAGTTGACCGAGGATGTAGACTCACGCTCGCGACACGGATGTGCGATGTCGCGACACTGACGGTAACGGGCGTGCGCATCCGTTGAGGCGAGTACTGGTAGACGTTGGAAAACGTCTGCAACACCTCCCGTTCCAAGCTGCCTATATGCGCGATACGATCAGTGGTGCTCGTGCCAAGGCTAAGCCCTGGCTTACTGGCAGCTGTCAGAGGGGCAAGGCTATCAGGGTGGATCTTTTCGAGCAGATCTGATGTCGCAGAAACCGCCACGACAGTCTTCCCCAAACCCAGACCTGCAATAACCTAAGGTCAGCCATTAGAGGTGATAGCACTGGTGTTTCCTTTTACCAGAGAAACGGTGGTAAAGCTTGCGCAGGAACTTTTGAGCCATGTTATTTGGGTTGACGATGTAGATGGTGCGAAGGCGCTCCACGAAATCAAACGGAGTAACCTCGACGAACTCATTGATCCACTGGGTAGGGATCTCTGAGGTTGCGGAAAACGCCTAAATATGTTAAATGAGCGGCGTTCGTCACCAGAATGTTGAGCAAACATACGGTACAATCTAGGATTAAATCGAAGGAAGCTGTATTGGAACTCAAGAGCTGAATCGCAGAACGGTTAGGGCAAGTGCAGTTGGTCAAAAGAGAGAGACTGACGCTGAATACCCTGTATAAAAGTAGTTGGAACTCTACGGTCTCTATGTTCAATTGTGAAATACGGAATATATAGACATTCGATTCTTCGGTTCCCGACGACGTCCGATGTTCGTTCGACATGCTGGATCCACTCTGAGGAAGATAATATTAGCGGGACTCCAACTACGCATAAATCCGACCCACCCTTGCACCGGGGGCCTCGATGAACATCTCACGGATGGATGCGTCCGGGGTTCTATGGGCCTGCGATCGCATAAAGGTTTTGTACACCGAATGATCCTCCGAAGTACTTCGAGACAGCATGGGAACTTCGACCGGCTGGCCAAGCTCGACGAGCACATTCACGAGCTGGTCCCACTGGCGCTTTCCCGCAACCGTGTCGTTTGCATGCGAGTTTGGCTTGCCCGTGGTCAGCAGATCTTTGCCGATTTTATCAACGTGGCTCGAGAAGTATCGATGTAGTACTGTTTGGTCAACCTCGTCGAACGTCGTCCCAAGCCATTCTTCTACAACCTCTTCGTCTGGTGGGGGCGTGTAGTGCTACATCTCCAATTGGTAACGGAGTTTCCCAGATATAGAAACAGAACTCACAATCACTTCATTGAGGAATCGCGCGAGTGGGACAATATTTTGCTCGAGAAGATTATTGAGAGGAATCAAATATGGTTCTTTGCCGAACAAGACGTTGTTTGCTAGATTCTGGATGATTTTCGTGATTAACATCAATCCCCGGCGGATGCGAGCGTTGTTCTCTCGAGGCAATTCAATATCGACTCCCTCTGGGGATACGATAGTAGGACATATGAACCTAGGAGAAACGTGAATATCGTGGGCGCTAATGTGTCTGTGTTTAACCATACCGTAGGAACATAAAACTGCCAACCGCTGGAAAGCTACTTTCGGGCCAAACATCATTACTAGCAAGAGGTATCAAGACGAGGCAATAGTAAATAGCAAAGAAAACTTACACGGTGTCGGCTATGAAATTGCAGACCTCTCGGATGATACTATATGTAGAGTTGATAAAATAGATCGCATGGGTATCGTAAAAGGTGCTCACGGTGGCAAAATTGGCGCTGATTCACAGATGACATTCAAGAAAGCTTGAGCAATGATCGAGAGGCTCTTTGCGTTTTCCTCGATGTTCCCTCGCCCATCTGGTCGCTTTGGGTCAAGCTCATAGGAGCGGTCTGCTGGCATAGTCGCCATTTGGGAAATGAGCGGTGACAGAATTTGGCGCAAGTAGCTTTAATAAAACATTCAGCAAACATATCGTAGCAGACCAAATATTAGCTTACTTGTACCCATGCATACGTGCAAAGGCTGAGAGTACACGCATACACATAGTATTTGACCTGAAGATGCTCGATTCGCTGGCTGAAATCTGAGAGTTAGCATCTAACTTGTTTTGTGCGGGCCCGACTCACTGGTCTGCGCGACTTCTCGCTCAATCAGCGCCTTCAGTAGTCGTATCAAGCTTTTACGGGTGTCAAAGATATTGAGGATGACATGAATCAGGTTCTCGATCTCATGCGCGGGGCATACGTTGCACATCGCCATTGCAATCATGATCTAAAGGCCCACGTTCAGTGCATTCGCTCACAGACACAACGTCTAGTGCTCACATTCGGGCCACGAACCATCTACAACAATGCTCTTAGTGTTGGTTGGCTTGGTGTACAAAAGGTAAACACCTACATCGCACAATCGACTGGGCTGCACCTGCCCCTCAGACTTTCGATCCGCAATCTTAAATCGCTTCTTCTTTTCCTCGTGCACCTTCCCACTGTCTTCTTCCTTGTCCTCTTGCTCCTGCTCTGGCGTTGGCTCGTGGCCATGGCCTTGTTCTGTCCCAGCTCTGCTCCCTGCTTCGTCTTCGATCGTAGCTGTCTCAGCTTCTCCTGGCTTAGCAGTTTCTTCTTCTTGGGGATCTGCGCCGAGGACTTGTGAGAATACGTGAATGAAAACGGTCCGAACGTGTGGGTCGTCATGATAAGCCATTGAGAGACAGTATTTCAGCCCTACATCCATGTTGGCATCGAGTAAGAGCGAGAGGCCTTGGACCGTGAGTTGCCGATACAGGGGTACGTCCTTTGCAAGCCCAAAAGCAACCCTCTACAGACAGGAAATCAGTTTTTTTTGGCCGGTCAATAGTGAGGAAACAAACCTGAGTACGATCGTCGCTAGCGGGAGACTATCCACAGCTCAGTACCAATACAACAGGAAGCCCAAGTTCTGCTCACCTTCTCAGAGCATTGCTTGACCACTCGGACAAAGAACTGGAAGTATCGATAGAACAAACGGGATCGCACATTCAAGGCATCGTCCTCGGATCCACTCTCCAAAGCGCTAAGCTGGAACCTGTCTAAAAGCAACACAACACTCTTCAGACAGGCCGCATTGACTTCGCTTTGTGTGCGGTGCTGGGCATCTGGCGTGTTTGCCTGCCGCACAAAATCAGCAATAGTGCGCATGTCTTAAAACGCGCAACTTACAGGCAGCTCGATCATCGCCCACTCTGCAAATGCCTCCAGCAATTCGCCCCGCAGCTGGAGTTCCTTTTCCAGTGCCAAGAAATCCCGCTTCTCAAACAAATGGTGGGCCATCGTGCAGAACTTGACACGGATTCGCATCGCCCAGGAGTGATCTTTAGGCGCAGCGTGCAAGAGCTGGAGTAGTCCGCGGATAAGCGAACTGATGTTGACCTTAATGTGCGATGTATCGGACTCGGATTCGATGCGCTCGAAAATGAGCTTGAGAACTGTCACGACCTGAAGATACTGTGAATTACCGTAATCCAACTTGCACGTTAACTTACCTGTTCGATGAATTTGCAGATCGCTTCATCCCAGGTGACGTCGTCCCGCAACCTTCCCTTCACCAACCTAAAATTCCCAAATCATCAGCAACCATCCTCCTTCCGCACCTAATATTCCAGCTTACTCTGAAAATCGGTTCAAAAGCATCGAGTACAACCTTGGGTGCAACTCTTGTCCCAGCGCATCTTTAACTGTTTCGCGGCAAAACAAATGCGTACTCCCGAGCATATCTACCATCCTTACAATAAACTCCTCGACTTTCTTGTTGGCCGAAGACGGCCACAGCATCCGCTTCGGGATGTCGTCGACTTGCACGAGGTCCCGAAACGCGGGGTACCGGCTCTCGTTGCAAACACAGCAGCCGCCCCAAGTAGCGAGGAACATGGTAAGATTCTGCCATTCCATCAGTCCATCCTGGAAGCCCTGGCCAAGTGGTTAGTAGAGAACAGAAGGGAGGGACCGAGTGCTTACGTCAGTGAGGTGCTCGAGCCGGGAGGTACGCTCATCCCAACGTATGAAGCATTCGGACCAGGTTGTAAGATTAATCGTGCTCGGCGCAGCGGCTGTTCTTAACAACCTCCGTACCCGCTTCTGATGAGCAATGCGGCCTGCCCTCACACCATCAGTTTTACCACCCTATCCCAAACCCACAAACACATACCGACGATTAGCACATTCGGGTCTCCCAGCGCGTCATACACCGACGCCCGCTTTAGCAACAAATCCGCGCTACACCCCGACGGCTCGGGTGCGAGCTCGAGTCGCTCAATCGCAACCAGCTGACCCAAATTCCGACTCGCGTGCGTCACGATATCCTGGTGCACGGACGTGAGCGCGATGAGACACGCGACCTCAACCATGATGAGGAATTTGGCCGCCGGGATGGGAAAGAGCGAGAGTGCCGCTTTGGTATTGAGCATCTGGGGGGTAGAAGAAAACTTGTGCCTGTTAGCTTGCTGGACCGAATAAGCGCGGGGTCATACCTCGACTGGGTTTGCGTATCGCGCAAGAACGATCGAGATTAGTGAGTTGTATGCGAGTCGAAGGTCTTTTGGGTTTGTTGAGGCATAGATCAGAAGTGCTCCGGCACGCAATGCGTTCGGCCTACCGAACCCATCAGCCAACCTGGTTCCCATGCCAGACCTAAAAACATACCCTGTATGCGCCGCCAACTCCCTTGCGCCCACTGTCAGCGGATGCCCAGGCGGTAGCGCTCTTGCAGTCGCGGCCAACATTCCAAAACTCCTGGCAGCAGCTGTGCGTATACAAGGATCAAACGGGTGGCGCAGCAACAGCAATGCATCCCGCACGCATCGTGGGATGTCCGATATGATGCCAGGTTTGAGCGTGAAAAAGAAACGAGTGTCGGTGCGGAAGAGCGCGAGGAGGGCGAGAATGAGTTGGTCCTTGTCGGTTAGGCCAGATGTGGTGCGTAGCGCGGCAGGGTGCATGCGTGGCACGATGGTGGTTCCTTCAGGCATCTGCTCGCCAATCTGCTCGGTTGTGCACTGTGAATTATGTTAGACAGATATATTTGATATCCTATGCGCCAACTGACCTGCATGATTTTCCTCAGGCGCACAGCAGTTACGTTAACTAACTCGTCTAATGGCGGCTGCGACGGCACACGTGTGACCTACGGAAAGCATAGGCGGTGAGTCCAAAGAACCCTCGATATACTTCATGTGATACCGGGCGTACCTCACTAGCCAACAACAGACACGCCCGTACGCCCACCAACTTCACAGCCTCGGAACACTCTGGAGCTAGAACAGCTGGGAAGACTGTCTGAACAGCAACGTGCGGGAAGAATCTAGGGACGAATATTAGTGTGTCAATGCCAGTATTGATGCGTGAAGGTTGGGCAAACATGAAAGGTACGTGCGGGATTAAAGCAGGACTAGGGTCAGGGGAATGAATGGGACTTACCGAAAGATAGCCACCAAAGCATCGACATGCAACGACACATCCAGCGCATCCAACTGCTCCATAAATGGCTTGTGCGGTGCGGGGGGATTACACAGTCGGTTCTACAACCCAACCCAGTTAGTAAGTTAAGCTACTTCACCATTAAACCCCTTTATTTACCTTAACATCATCTACCAAATCCGGAGCCAGACTCTTAATCGCCATCCCATCCGCATATGCCCCACCACTGGCATACGACGCCGCTCTAGCCAAATCCACAAGACACGCCATTGCCGTCTCCCTTGGCAACCGACTGCCGCTCTGCAGCCCCTTTGCCAGCGCATCCATAAACGCCAGCGCTTTACGATCCTTCTTTGAACGCGTCTCCAAACCTTTAATTCGTTCGGGCGAGACGGCGAGAAGAACAGTCAAGGTGGGCCAATAAGTGCGTAGTTTTCCGTCACGTTCAGATTGGGTGTAGAGCGTGTCGAATACGCGTTCGGGTGCGCCATCGAGTCTACGTCGACCAGCGAGGAGGTCAGTGTAGTCTTTCGGAAGGACTTCGATCCAATTCCATATGGCTTGGCGGAGAGCGTTGGCGATGGCGAGTTTAGGTTTCTCTTTCATCCCAACAAGGAGAGATGAGATTTCTAATAATCAAAATGAGTAAAAGGAACAAAATGAAATGAAGTGGTAAATACCCGAAAGAACGTGGCCTAGCCGCGTTGTGTCCAGCGCACTGCACGTTATGAGCTTCATGTCCATCACGTCCACAAGCTCGTCCACTGCTCCACCTGCGCTGCTCGCGTGTGCAGCCCTTATCCACCCTCGTACTTTGGCAAATACGATATCCCAGTTTGATCTGCTCACGCCATACACCACGCGCGCCGCGTACCGATACACAAGCCAGCTCACCGACTCGGGCGTATCAGAATACGACGCAGCCGCAGGTGCGACGAGAGACGTCAGCGCCGGCGTCGGGTTAGATGAGCCAGAGCCCGCTGAGCGAGGTGGTTTAGACGGGCCGTGCATGCCCGCTGCATAAGGGTATGCAGATGTTGGCAGAGAAGGGATCGACGCCGAGCCAGGGGACGTCCACGAAGGTGATATCGAGTCGAGCTCTCGGAGCGAATTTGATACGGCGCTGCCTCGTCCTGCAGAGCTCTCTGGCGCCGCCCCGGGACGAGTCGTGCCAGCGCTGCCACCCGCGATGGTGGCACTTGGTGAGACATGTGTGAGCCCGGCTGCGTCGATGGCGTGAAAGTCTGGCACATGCTCGTTGTACATGAGCCCGACTGTACGTGCTCGGTCCGCGACGGAGCTTGTCTGGCGAAGGATGAGAACCATGACGCTGAGCGTGTATTGGGCGATTTCTTCGCTGAGGGGCGCGAGCTCGCCGAAGGAGGTCATCATCGAGCTGCGCGAGGGTTGGCGGCGGGGCTGAGTGGCATCCTGCGGAGACTGTGGATCACGTTGAGCATCGAGGTAGAGCTGCCACCGAAAGGACAGCGCGGCGGAGAGTATTTTGAGGATGTAGAACTGTGAGTGTAGAATGTCTAACGAAAAGAAACTATCCGTGTTGGGCTGAGCGTTCTGGAAATGAGAACGTTAATTAAAGTTGGCAGAGGGGTGGAGAAAACGGGACCTTGGTAATTTTATCGAGAAGCTGGCTAAGGGCGTAGACGACGGTGTGGAGCTGGGTGCGCGAGAGTTGAATGAGCAGCTCGACGGCCTGCTGCAACGCAGAGTCTGACTCGACAGCATGCAAGTTCAGTCCCGAATTACACGGAAGCTACCGCGAATGAGCGCAAATAAATTTCATTTACATCCGGGCATACCTTTACGCGTAACCTGTTGACGAGCGCATTGATGATTGCATTGTGGGAGTGCGGGGTGGAGACGAGCGCGAGGCTCGACATGGTCTTGCCGCCTGGCTGCTGAGGAAGGAGGGTGGAGGCCGAGTCAGAGGGGCGGTGGAAGTGGATGGAGCCCTGCATGGTCGTCGCGCCCGATGAGGACGGTGCGCTTGCAGGCATCGTGGACGGCGCAGCGAAGTACGACGGCAACGGTTATTATGTACTTGGTCCACGCCGCTTTGGGTTCTGGATCGCCTGCCCTGCTGATAACGTGACTTGGGCGCCACTCGCTTCCCACCACCATGTCCGTTACTCTCGAAACAAGCATGGGGGAGATTACACTCGAGCTCTACTGGGAGCATGCTCCAAAGGTGCGCATTCGTTCATATCACCGAACTAGTTCTGATTACCCTCAGGCGTGCAAGAACTTTTCGGAGCTGGCCAAACGGGGGTACTACAACGGTGTCATATTTCACCGTGTCATTGCGGTACGCTTCTTCCCGCTTGAAATCGACACTTGCTGAACCATGTATATTAGGACTTTATGGCCCAAGGTGGGGACCCTACCGGAACCGGCAGAGGGGGCACTAGCATCTATGGCCAAAAGTTTGAGGACGAAATTCACCCCGAACTGAGATTTGTTGGCGCCGGGATACTTGCCATGGGTACGTTCAACAGCATTGCTCAGCTTGTAGGCATCTAAGCACCTTTGTCCAGCCAACTCTGGGTCGAATACAAACGGTGAGGTCTAGTCACTCTGCCATCACGACCTACCTAATTCGGTGCTAGGCTCTCAGTTCTTCCTAACTTTAGCCCCAACGCCCTACCTGGATGGCAAGCATACCATCTTCGGGCGGGTCAGCGCAGGGATGCGCGTCGTACAACGGCTCGGCGCCGTCGCCACAGACGCGCAAGACAGGTGAGCTAACCGTACACTCATTCATCTCAAACTAAATTGCCACTCCAGACCCCGAGAAGAGGTCAAGATCTACAAAGCCCGCTTAACCGATTGACCTTTTACATGTCGCGTCGTAGTTCCCTTTGTAACCCGTATGACTACTTTTGTTGTAAATTATACCGTTTACTGCGACACGTCTGAAGTGAGAGTGAAACGATCACGTGCGAGTCCCAATCACGGACGTGAATCACTCCACCACATCCGTCAAGGCTCACAGCCTAATCCGCTCTTTTGTTGGCGGCCACATATTTCTACCCCCACGACTAGCACACGACCTTCCAACGACCAGATACACACCGCCATGGGCCAGTAAGTCCAGTCCCACATACCTCTACTTGTACCGCTCAAAATCTAAATCATCGCACGTGCAGCGGTCTGGGACCAGACACAGATTCTGAACTCTCCGACGCACCTCCCTCCCGTCCTTCTTCTCCAGTCCCAGTCCCAGCTCCAGTCGTCCCAGACCCTCCTCCTTCGATCCGGCGCAAAGCCGCCCAAGTCGCGGCATCTCCCCTGCCTAAGAAAGCCACATCTTCCCTGTCCAAGAAGCGCACCTACCAACAACGTAGACGCTCAATCGCCAAGCCTGAGCCCGGCCCTCCGAGTGAAGAGACCCCGGCGTCGTCGGAAGGAGAAGAGCCCCAGAGAAAGCCGCGGAAACGTCGTGCACCGGTTCCGAAACCTGGCGCTGATGCGAGTGCTGCTTCTGACGCGACTCCTAAACGGGGAGGGAGGAGGCCCCGCGCGTCTTTAGCCGCTGTTCAGCCCAAGTCTCCTGCCCCGTCCAAGCCTAAACTTCCAGCTATCGCAGCTTTACAACAAGAGACTCGACCTCCATCGTTCTTGACCAAGACGTTTCCGGTGGCGCTTCAGCCATCCATCTCATTGGCGAACAATAGACCTCGGGCGGACGTATGGAGCTACATTGAGCTTAGTGGGTTGATTTGGGTTCGGTTGGACGTCGGTGGAAGTGATGTGATAGTTGCGGGCGCTGGTCTGGAGGGGAACCTGTGCTGGTGGCCTGGAGAGGTACGTCAATTCTTGCTGAAGCCTCAGTACCACGACAATGACCGTGCTGCACGACAGGTTACACAACGAACTCCCAACGTTTTGAATATCACACTCTGCGGTGCGCCTCCAAACGGCACAACCACTCTTGAGCCCCTCCCCTCATCCCTATCCGAATCCAATATCCTCACGTTCCGGCGCGCATCCACTTCGACAGTCCGATTCCCCGCTTTCAAGAACGCCTATACCTCCCCATCCTCGGCCGATCCATCCACTTCATCCTCCTCTACAAATGATGAAAAACTCGAACAACTCTGGAAAACGGCGTGCACACGCGCGTTCGAAATCGACACCGAATCTAACGACGGTCTTGAAGATATTTGCTTGTTGTTCTCGCAAAAGACGAGGAGTACAAGAGATGATTCGACGCAGGGAACTGCGGAACATGTCGAGGCGGGAGATGAGGATGATGGGAACCGGACGGACGAGTGTGATGTGTACGCATGAGTTCCGTTTCTGCCGGATTTGACCTGCTAACAGCACGAACAGCATTGAAAATGACACTGTTGTGCTGTGCCGGTATCGTGTGAGCACACATTTTCACCATTGTTGCATCGCCATCTTAGTTGTTTCACAGACACGTTACTACCCCGCCAAGGTCTGCGCATACTACCCTCGGGGCGAACGTGGTCCACGAGGGAAATACCTCTGCAAATTCGCCGACGAGAGTACGCGCATCGCAACTCGACACGACATACACACCCAGCTTGATCCAGGTTTTGCCATATGCCCTGTAAGCCCCCTCTCACATGTGTTTACCTGCCTGTGCTAATCTATCAATAATAGCTAGGTGACTACCAAAAATGGGAATCTGATAGACCACCCGAGTCGTGGGCCGGACGTCCACCTACACCCGAACCACGCGCATCGTCACCAGAACCCGAGCCTGAGCCAACGATCGATACAGCCGAGTACTGCGCTCGCGAGCGGATGCGCGATCAGCTGCGACCTTTACTGCCATTTCTACAAGGGATCATTTCGAGGACCTACGTGCCCTGTCAGGGGGCAAAGAAAAATGGAGAGGAAAATGATGGAGAGCTGCTGGACCGACATGCGGCATATATGCAGGCCGGACGGGCACGGAAGGGTCTGGCTTACTCGGTGCACACTGGCGATTTGAACGAGGACGATTGCGAAGCGCTCATGTATGAGCTGTCGAGGTGGGCGCTGAGGGGCGAGCGGTGGGCGCTGAATATTGGAGAGTCGGGAGGAACGAGCTCAGAGGCGGCGAACGCTGCAGGCACGGTAGCCGCAGCGCTGGTGGACACGCCGAACACAGTGGATGCGGTAGTCATAGTGGTTACGGATGCATCCAGCACAGTTGATGTGAGTCCCCCAGCCGCCGAGGACATGGAAGTGGAAGGCACGAAGATGGCGTTGGACCCGGATCCGGCGAGTGCAGATGTACCTGCTATAGCTGATACGAGTGTCCGGGCTGTTGAGGACCTGGAGGCGATGGATGTGGTGATGGCGACCGAAGGCGACACGGACCCGGCACCCAACGCTGCTGGAGCGCTTGAAAATGGAGCGCCCCAACAGGTGGAACGTTGTACTCCAGAGACTGTACCAGATGACTCAGACGACAAACCTGCCACGGCCCAAGACGGCCCGGTCCTGGATAACACATCTTTCCACAAACTCGTTAAACAACAACCTCCCCGACCTGTAGGCGCACCGGAGTATGAACAGCTCACCCCAGCAGAACGTCTAGGTGTACGTGAGTAGTTCCCACCCCCAATGCAGTCACTCATTATGTTTCCCCACAGTACATTTCCGACGTCCTCTACCCTGAGGCGGCCGCACTCATTCTCAGCTACCGTCGCGGTATTCGTACCCACGTCGGGCCAGTCTCAGACACCCAGGCCGAGCTGCAACTATACACAGCCGGCATACAAGCAGCCAAGAACACAGCATCCAAGGAAGATTGGATCGACAAAATCTTGGCCACTCGCCAGCTGCGCGAAGCGGCCGTGCTCAAGAACGGTCCAAACGAAGGAGTGGAGCAGGTGGTCGTACCAGGGGGCACGCGATCAAGGCCAAAGTACATGCTGAGCAAGGCCGCTTCGGTGTTGAAGTAGCCGAGTGTATCTGGTTTGATCTGTTTTCGCCATTGCATGTGATTTTCGACAACTTAATTTGTGAATTATGCACCTGGATATGTATGTATGATTTCTTCACGATTTTAGGCGCCGTTGTGATAGACGCCAGCGGAGCCTGATGCTGGTTCAGGAGGTCGACAATCATAAACTGAGGCCGCTAATTAGAGACATATTATTTGGTTGCATCAGTGATATTTTCAATAAGAAGTTTGCTCTCTGATTGATGGCCAAGCATTTGGCGCTCACGGGGGTAATGAGATATCGAGTCCGGCATTTCCTTTCACAATAACCTTGGTCTTTGTGGCATATAACAGATTAGGAACACTACAATTTCCAGATTTACTATGTAAAGTATCTTGGGATCTGACAAACGCTCGGTTATCACGGGCAGTAATTGACAGTAAAATCGGGCTTTCCACAAGCCCGGACAGCTGTAGGAAGCGATTATTAGCCGGATTAAACGCACAGGCTAAACTTCAAACCACTTACCTTGATCCTTAGGACCTGCACCCCCACAGGTCCCAGAGATGTCATCTAGACGGTAAGCCTTGCGAACGCCGATTAGAGCAGCTTGAGTGCGCATATAAGGCCTTAGAACTTACCTGCAGTTAAAAGCTCCGCAGGTAACGGTGTCGCAACCCAGACCAGAGGTAATTTTCTGGGCCTATAAAAGCCAGAAAGTTATATTTGTGAGCAAATATAGAAGGTTGCGACTTAACCAGCACACTACGTACTACAGTGAAGGCTCGGATGTTGGAGATGCCGTGGTAGTTCAGGCCCTTAGAATTCATGTTGAACTCAACCATCGAGCATTTCTGCCAAGCCAAAACCATAAGCTGGCTGAGAGGAACCCGAGCCTGAAAAGGTACCTACGCCAAAGCGGTTACCAGAACCACCGCAGCCGCCCACACTATCGCAGATATGACCATCCCAGCCGTCTGGCACAGCAATTTTCTTGATGCCCTTGGGAGCGATGGTGCCAATTGCAGGTCCGTTGTAAGGAGCACCGCTCCAATTTTTCAATTTGGGGGCAACAGCACTACAATATTCTCGTTGGCTACTGAAAACTTTCGCGCATAAAGCGAACTTACTGGCCGCAGTTGTTATGGAGCGTAATGCCATGGGACGCTTGGGCACTGGACGCCAGGAGTGCGAGAGCGGAGATAACAGTGCTGATAGAGAAGTGCATGTTAACTATCCTTCGAGTATATAAAGGGAGGAAGCTGAAGCAAGTCTAAGTTGATGTCTAACCACGCCGAGGTCATCATGAACTCCGAATTACTTCCCGCGCGCTACGGCCGCGCCACCCCTCACCAGACCCGGAGGTCTAGCGGGACAAGTACTAATGCGAACTGAAAGCTCGGGAGTCATACGGTACAAAAAATATGTTTGGACAAGCGGAACTTATTCTGATTTGGGCGCTCTGATCAGACTAACCGCCTTCGCGTAGTGAAATGGGCGATTGGAGCCAGGCGGTTCACTAGACATGTGCGCGGCCGGCGTCGCTTCTTGTGGTTGTAGATCGTGGTGAAAACAATGAAGCCGCAAAGGGTATGCGTATCTCGTCTCCCGCTGGGCAACTTGTTTTGGGAGGTGCTTCCGTATGAAACCCCACTGGGTTATAATGCGAGCTCAGGAGCCTATCCACGCATATCCAGACGTATTCTCTTACTAAATTGCACTCTGAAGTGATTCTTGTAAATACAACGTGGGTTTACTGAACACCTTAGCACGGGAGATATGTCTCTGGTATCCAGCATCGGCCCAAAAGCGGGTTGTCATTATGCACTTCAAGTAACACGACTTTATGCATCGCTACATGTGTGGCCGCGAGTACTTGTAGCTGCCGCATGTAGGCAGGGCATTCCAAACAAGACATTGCGCCCTGGTGTTTCAACTGAATATCGTTTAGTTGCAGCAGAAGCGTATATACAAGAACGTAGTAATAGGAGAGCAGTGGAAATCGAACAGGATGTAAGTTAACAACCCTACAGTTATGGGTAGGGGAAAAGTAAGCCGGCCCAAATTTGGTTAAGCTATTACTGTCGGTCATCACCGCATAGCCGATCAGACAGTGTTATTTACACCTAAAAACGGGTGGTTTACGATTTGTTGGCTCATGTTTGCGCGGGAAAAATAATATATTTAACACTGTCGTCTCATTGGCAGGGTTCACTCAGTAGGAGCGCGTTGCTAACAGGTCAAACCAATGGGGAAACGAGCAGCCGACTATATATTTTCCAGGGGGTCCCCGCTTCATCAGGCTTCAACCACACCGCGAGCGTGTAAACCTTATGAGTACACTTGTGCAGCGTACCTTATTACAAGCAGCGTTGAAACATCTCAATGGTATCCTTAGTGGGGTAATCTGAATCTTGGACTCTTAGGTTCACGTTATATGCCCTATTTCGTTAGGAAAATATCCCCCCTGGCGAGACGTGGATACAGCTGGCTCCGTGTGGAGTTAGCTGGCTGGAGCGCACGTGTCGCCAGGGGGGTATTTTCCTGACGTTTGGTGGAAAACTCGATGCATCAGTCACGATGCACGACTGCTCGAGTTGTTGCCGAATAGTAAAATAGGGTTTTGCTGGTGTAATTTACAGACGCATCATGGTAAACTACACAGAATAGTGTCACGAAGCGATTACGGGCAGTAAGTAATGGTGAAATCGTTGCCTCCGCATGCACGGACAGCTACATAAATCAATAGTCAGTAACTTAGTTTGTTCTTGATTCAAATTCACTAACCCTGGTCGACGGGACCGGTGCCACCGCAGGTTCCAGAGGTGTCGCCGGGGCGGTAGGCCTAGTGTATTTCATTATTAGCCCATGTGGGGGTTGCATACAGCCGACTACAAACCTGGTTGCACGGGCAACCGGCAGACGTGCAGGTCACGCTGCCGCAGCTTGAGGAGACCGACTGTGACTATAGGAATAACTCCATGAGTCAACAGGCGCATTGAATACAATCAGAGATGGGGGCTTACAACGCTGTATGCCTGAATATTGGAGATGTCGTAGTAGTTCAAACCTCCAGCGTTCATGTTGAACTCAGTCATTGAGCATCCCTACGAGAATGCATGAGTCGAATGGCGACCAATCAAGCCGATTTTTTTTATAATTACTTACGCCGTAGCAGTTATTGGCGCAGACACCGGAAGCAGTCTTGTCGCAGATACGACCGTCCCAGCCATCAGGGACAGATATGCTCCTGGAGCTATATGCGGGGACGTCTTGGTTCGGGGCCCCAGTGTAGGCATTACCACTCCAGGTGTGCACGAAAAGCCCAACCCCACTGTGCGGGATGAGTCGCAGTTAGCTCAGACCTAGGTGATGCTACTGATCAACCTACAATGAGCAGTTATTCCTAAGCGTGATGGTGTGGGCCGCCTGGACGCTGGACGCCAAGAGTGCGACAGCGGAAAGAGCAGTGGCAGTAGAGAAACGCATATCGATTGTTGCTAAGAGTGAGAACAGTTGAAAGGGTGTTTGAACTGATGGTTACTCTGGCCCACAGAGCGCACATACTTATAGCTACAGCCTCATGGCCAAAAAAAAAATAAGGCAACTCGAGAACCGGGCTCACTCCGGTATGCGCGCGTATGCCAGCTCAATGGAAACCCAGGCATAGTAGCGTGGGTTTCAGATAGAAGGGTGCCCAGTCAGGTCGCTTGTTAGGCTAGTAGTCGTGTTGCTATTTTTACTTCGGCAGGGAGTCGCGGATGGTGGATCCGGGAAACGGTGCGTGGACTCATCATGTCAAGCGTTTGACTCAACACTAGAAGTCTTCGCTTCCGTGTTAGGTTGACCACAATAGGATATCGCATTGCGCATATGGCCAGCCGGAGCCGCTTGTTTAGCGATTCGGCCGGGTCGGCGGTCTCGGGCTTATCGCTCGATCACATCGCACAAATCAGTTGCAAAGGATCAGTTCTCTAACTCTTGCGAGACGAACGGACCATAGCTTCTTTAGATTGGTACAAACAATTCGGCTGTTGCTCGCATGGGAATCACGTTCCAGCCCGGGGATGTTCACACGCTGCGTCTTTTCAGACGACCTTCCCCGCTTATATGATTTTTGGCAACTTAATCCGTTAATTATGTGCTGGGATATGTGTGTACGGGTTGTTTGCGATTTTTCAATGTATATGCTAGCAGAGTCTGGCTCAAGTTCGGGTGGTCAATAATAAATCAAGGCCGCTGATTAGAAGCACTGATTAATTAGTGCATCAATGATATTTCCAATAGGAAGTTCACCCTCTGATCGATGGACAAACACTTGGTGTTCAGGAGGCAACAACGTTGCGTCAAGCGTTTCTCCCTTCAATAGCATTTTTTGAACGTCGGGGTACATGATAAATTGTGTCAACACATTTTTATTTATTTTAAAAAAGTATTACCTATACAAAGTATACTGAGATCTGGCAAGCATCAAGTTACATACACCAAGACTCGGGGGGGGGGGGGTCAGTCAGAGAAGGTCAAGTTATATTATTAGCTATGTGACAAGTTGGGTTGCCTGTTGCTAGCGCTTAAACCTTTCCCAGAGTTTTTAATGCCTACTAATACACGAATGTTCAGCCTTGATGGCTCAGCTAAACGTCGATGCCCTCATCAGACGCCGTTAGACCCGATCCTTAGAGGAAGGTTAAATCAAAACTCATATTCTGCTAAGTCTCAGCGCAGTCATGCGATTCACCGTCGCGGTTGAGCCTTGTTTGCGGGAGGGCAGGCCGGAAATTGATCTCAGGGGCACCCACATAAATGGGGCACGTTCATTCTAAGTGCCATTGGACAGCGAGTAAAAATATAGGAGGGTCTTGAGTAGCCAATAATGCACTATCTCCGAGGAGGTGCTACCAGTTCCATTACCAAAGGCATCTCTAGCCCACCCTTAGATACAGGTACCAGTTTCAGATGCGACCATGGCAAGAACGGATTTGAACTTCTCAACGATATCCGTAGCGATGCAGGCTAGCTGCTGAACCGATTGGTTCAAATTATATGCGTTAGTTTGGAGAATTTAACGCTATAATAACGATACATGACTCCTCGGGCTATTGCTGCATGGTGAAATAGTTTTGGTCGATGTAGTTTACAAACGCATCATGGTAAGCTGCGCACGAGAATGTCACAAAAGGATCACGGGCAATAAGTAATGGTGAAGTCGCCCCCCGCGCATGCACGGACAGCTACGCGAATCAATAGTCAGTGGTCTGGTTGACTTTTGCTGAGACCGACTCACCCTGGTCGACCGCGCCGGTGCCACCGCAGGTTCCAGAGGTGTCTCCAGGGCGGTAAGCCTAGTAGATTTCTTGGTTAGTACGTATGAGACTGAACACAAAAAAAAATAACCTGGTCGCACGGACAGCCGGCAGACGTGCAGGTCACACTACCGCAGCTCGAAGAGATCTGTTGGGCCTAAATAAATAAAGTCGTGAGTCAATGGATACATCAAATCTTGCCAGCACCCGAGACTTACTACACTGTACGCTTGGATGTTGGAGATGTCGTAGAAGTTCAGACCGTTATAAGCATTCATGTTGAACTCGGCCATCGAGCACGACTGCAAGCATAAGTTAGATAGGAAGAAACCAACATCAGGACGCTATGGTTGCTTACGCCGTAGCAGCTGTTGGCACAGACGCCTGAAGCAGTCTTGTCGCAGATACGACCGTCCCAGCCATCAGGGACAGATATGCTCCTGGAGCTATATGCGGGGATGTCTTGGTTTGGGGCTCCGGTGTAGGCGTTACCGCTCCAGGTGTGCACGTATGTGCCAACTCCACTGTATCATATGGGTGGCAGTTAGCTCGGACCTAGGTGGTGCTACGGGTCAACCTACAATGAGCAGTTATTCCTAAGCGTGATGGTGTGGGCCGCCTGGACGCTGGACGCCAAGAGAGCGACGGCGGAAAGAACACTGGCAGTGGGGAAACGCATGTCGATCTTTTAGGGTGAGATAGAGCGGTTGAGAGGATGTTTGAGTTGATAGTTACACTCTCCCACAGAGCGCACATACTTATAGCCAGAGTCTCGCAGCCAAGGAACAAGGAATTCTGAGAACTGGACTCACTCTGCTACGTACGCGTACACCAGCCTGATTACACTGTGGGACTAGTAGCACGGCACTTGAATAGAAGGACGTCCAGTCGGGTCGCATATTAGGCTGATCTTTCGGGTTACTGTTTTTGTTTCGGCAGGGGATCGTGGGTCGGAATTTTAGGAGACGATAGATGGACTTACTATGCCAAGCGTTGAGTTGAAATTAGAAACCTCGCCTCTGTGCCAGGTTAGCCGCAACAGAAGATTGCATTACGCATATAGGCAGCCGGATTCGCTTGTCGTTTAGCGACCCGACCGACTCGGCAGTCTCGGGCGTATCGCGGACGACATTGCACAAAAGATCAATCTTCTAATTGGCGCGCAGCCAACGGATCATGACACCTTTAGATAGGTGGAAGTAATCTGTTTGTTGCTCATGCAGCAATCACAGAACACGCTCCAGCCCGGATGTGCTTACACACTAACCACCTGTTCAAGAAGCTTTTCCAGTATGTTTGTTCCATACAGACGAGATACGCACATACAAAAGTCATTCAAGAAATCTACCGGAATACAAAACGCGAAAGCGACTAGAATTTGAACACTGACTTGACATGGAAGTACGTCTTTAGGCACTCACGCGACGCGCCTCAATCGATTCGTTACCGCACCCGTGCGCAATACTAGTACACACATCGCGAGTGCCGTTGCAGCATACGTCGCAGACGGGCCAACAATCCAGTATGCGAAACATGCTGTAGGGTATTTCAGTCGGTTGAATGGAAGAGAAGGCAAAAGCGACGAACCCAACAACGGTCCAATAGCACGCCCAAGTTGCCCGGATGACCGGAATTCTCCCAGTGCACGACCGGTGGGGATGCCTTGAGTATCTTGTAACACCGTCACGTTGGCGAGGTTGGGTTCGTCTAACTTTGGGTCTGCCTCCCTCACGTTTGAGGTTCTCCTCCCTTTAGCGCGCGGCGCTGAGGGACGGGTCCTCACGGATCCACTTGATCCAACTTGAGCGATGGAAGTACTTGAGCCGACAGCGGGATTCGCGTTGTCGGATAGCTTGGCTACAGGATCGGTCGAAGATACACCTTTGTTTGACTCCTCGTCGCACTGGAGGGATGCAAGCGCCGTGAGGGATGATACAACGGTCGCGCTCGTGAAGGACAGGAGGGCAGCTGCAGCATGTAGCATCCCAACTGCGGCACGAATGTCTGCTTGGGTAACGCCCCTGCCACCAGTGCTTCGAAGTAGATGCGGCATCATCGAGAGTACGAGAAGAGCTGCTGTGCAGCTGACCATGCCTCGACGCACGAATGCTGGTTCGCCGACGATAGAGGTCGCGCGGCGTACGTACCCACCCTGTAACAGCGCAGAGAAAATGCCAATCAGACCAAGCAGACGACCGTTCTGAGAGTTGTTCCAGTCGAGAACTGCCAAAGGGGGTGAACATAGGATAATCATCTACGCTGGGGAGCACTCACGATCGAAACTCAGGAAAGTGAGAGTAAACTCGACGCCCGAGAAAAGGCTCAGGAAGGAGAAGTGGAGTCTTCCGAGTTCTTTGAGGAGCAGCCTTCGTTCACCCAAGCTCAGCTTCTCATACCTTCCGCGAGCGCTCCCGCCTTCTTCTTCGACCAACGTGGTTCCACGAGTTTCGGGCAGAAATACAGCAAGGAATGCTGTCTCGGTGAGCAAGAGGACAAGGGTAAGAATTGCTGGCGTGGCATATATGTTCATGTCGCGCGCAAAGGCAAAGGGGAGGGGGTGTATCGAGAAGTAAGCTCCGATGGGTGGGCCAATGGTAAAACAGATGGAGAAGGCGATGCCGACAAACATGAGCGTGGCTGAACGCCGAGCGGGAGGGGTAATATCAGAGAGAATAGCTCTGGTGGTTTTTGAGTTGTCGTTAGTATATGTAAGTGAATGTACTCACATTGAAAGCTGAACATTTCCTTCGCTGATGCCTCCAATTGCCCGAGATAACATGAATGAAGCGAATGATGTGGACTGAATCCAACTACGTAGATTTAGTAACAATCCTTGAAGCCACGGTTATTGGACGGGCTCACACTATCGCCGACAGTATATTCCCAAGCATACTAACAAGCAAGACCCGCTTTCTCCCATACCTATCGGATAGGCTGCCGATGTATGGCGATATGAAGAATTGGAGAGAGCTATACAATAGAAGGTGAGTTACTTCCCTCGCGTACCCCCACGACACATACCTAAATAAAGAGCCCATAAGTCCCTGTATAGTTCTCATGTCAGCTGCAGTCTATTATTCAGTACCAAATCAAAGTGCATACCCCGAGTAGAACAACGTCCCACTTGCGCTGCACGGCGTGAGGTGCAACTTGTCCCCTCAGCTGAGATATCCTTCGTAGGATTGTCGCAAGTAAAGCATCTTCAGATTCGTGGCGAGTATACCAGTCAATTAAACGAGGAAATAGTGGCAGCGGGATGGTAAAAGCTGTTGCCACCTCATACGTAAGTGGTTGCTATTTAGAGAAACACGAGAGTTTTCGTACCAAACAAGTCGATTATAAGGGCGAATATGACTACTCGCTGAATCCACTTTTGCTCCGCCACCAGCATCGTGGTGGTGTTGTGCTGAGTGCCAGCGCCTCTGCCACAAACTTTATCAATGATGGGCAGGCGCTTACCCTATGTTCCTCCATCCACCACAGCTTACACTCTTCCCCAACAGACAACCCAAAGTGTTTTGACTCGCAATATAGACACATAAACGCGTAGACATGCTTGTGTACATCGTCCGACATGGCGAGACAAATGAAAATAGACTCGGTATTATACAAGGCCAGATGGATACACAATTAAACGAAGCTGGTGAGCATGTAGAGTCTTCGGGTATCGCGGGAACCCAACTTGGAACAGGTAGAGAACAAGCCGCAACAACTGGCGTAGCGCTCAAAGAAGTTAATTTCATCGCGGCCTACTCGAGTGATTCATCCCGTGCAGCCGATGTACGTTTTTCACCACCAAACATGCCTTTCGTTAGGTCTAGAGTCCAATTAGACAGCTCGGGCAATTTTAGCACATCACCCGACATGCCAACTCATCCTAGAACCGGGCTTGAGAGAACGAGTAAGTCCCCGTTACGCGTGCTTTAAGTTCAACACCAACGCAGACTCCTAGTTCATGGGTAGCTTGTCTGGAACGAAGGCTCCTTCAAGGCGACCCCTCCCACCCGATGTTGAATCTTCCCGCTCTGTCGGCAAGCGCTTGACTAATTTCTGGGACAACACACTTATCCCACTTTTTATCGCCACCTCCACCTCAGTAACTACAGCCGCAAGCGAGGATACACCAGAACCGCCACCCGCTGAGCCCGCTGTCCTTCTTGTCTCACATGGGGCGACAATTAGCAAGCTTATACGAGGCACACTTCTGGTTGAACATGGGTATGCGGCCACTTGCGATATGTCTCGCCAGGGAATCTACAACACCAGTATCTCCATCTTGAGACTTAACATGAGCCAGGGGGACAATGGAATAGACCCGAGCGATGGCATAGCGAATGAAGGCGTTATTACCGAGCCCCCTTCGGTATCAGGGAGGCTTTTCCAGTTTGCTTCGATTCGGCACCTGGTCAACCGGAAGGATGTAGTGAAGGAAAATGCTGACATGCTCGAACAACATGGTTAGTTTTTCCTTTCTTGACCGTTCTTGGATCACTCGCTTTTGACTCATGCGGCGTTATCATAGGTCGCGCAATGCATAGGCAGTAGATGTGCGGCCACTCAAAGAGATCGCCGCTTGTGAGGTCTACACTTACCCACCCTGTGCTTCCAACTAATGGGTTGAGCTTAGATAATTCCCGAAGGAAACAAGTAGTTGGGTACCATTTAGTCATACCAAAAGTTGTACTTGTTCTGTATCCATCCTGTTGTTTTTGGGTTTGTCACAACGTGAACCTACAAAGCGGAGTACGTACATGTCGGGGTCGTATAGGCGCCCAAGCACCACTGTTTGCAAGTGGTACTTGACATCATTGTGACCCTAGCCACCACGACACTGCTCAAAAACCAACTCGCCACCTCTACCTCCCGACCTCGGCAGCCCCCTGATGTTCTTCCAAACGCGAAACTTATATCACTTACGCGTGAATAAACACACCATTATCCCTCTCTACCTTTATCTCGATGAGAAACATGTCGATTGGATGACCAGAAGCATCCTAAACGCGATTATCGCAGATTTGAAACCTTTGTAAGTTGAATGTCTACCAGCGCGTCAAAAATATCTAAAAACTCAGCCCCGTTTCTATGCGACTAGAGTAGGACCCAAGCTTGTAAAGGAGAGCCACATTGGCGCGTCTGGGCTGAGCGCGAGTGCTATGAAAAAAGCTGGGCAATCTGTTGTCGAGGTACACCGAGGAGGTGAGTAACGTCTGGGATTTATTGTTGCTGTTGTCGTATTTTACGCATGGGTACATGATAGACAACTACCAGTTCGCGTACTTTTTGAAACCTGCAGAGTCCTATGACATGCTTATCAAGGTAAGCAGGAGCCGCCATAATATTCCAGTGTATTTACCAGTAGGTTCAGGCCCGTGACTTTGTTGCAGTAACCACAAGACCAGACGAATCGCCTACGCCCACCGAACGTACCCCAACACCCGAACCACCCAAGCCGAAAAGGGGTAAACTGGCCAAGAAGCGCGCTCCCAAATCCAAGTCTCGGCCTCGCATATCGTCCGCGGCAAAGAAAAGGAAGCGAAAAGTAATTGACGACGATGAAGAGGACGCAGAAATGTCGGATGCCTGGTCCGACTTGGACGAGAATACAAATGGGGGCGAAGGAGGTGAGGAGGAGGATGTTGCACCAACACCTTCAGAGGCTGCCCCAACAAGACGGTCCGCTCGACAGAAGAACCTCCCTCCAGTTCACGATGTCGACGAACGAATAGACCACGGCGAAACGACTACAACTACTCCCCCCCAAGAAGTACCACAAGTGGTCGTCAAATCCGAACCCGACGAAGCTTCAGCACTTGCCAGCCTTCTTCCTATTTCTGGGGAAGACGGAACCCCTGCCCCTCAATCGCAGAGCCCGAACCCTCCCCTCAATCACATAATCATAGACGAAGAGGAAGAAAAGCCAAAACAGGAACTACACCTCACTTACTCTGGATATGTCATTCCTAGCCGTTGTCTATGCGTCATAGCAGAACCTTGGCCCGCCCTCCCGACCACCGCCCAACTCGTTTCTGAAACTACGAAACAGCGGCGTCGTAAACCCGCGTCTCCCAAGCCCGCGCCCAGGTCACGACCGCTATTCCGAGCCGATTCGGACGACGAAGGCGAAGAGGACCGTTCAGTATCTTCTCCTCGATCACCTGAACCCGAGTTTGACTCGGACGATGAGCAAGGCAAGCTGAAAATGTTCAGTCAAATGCTCAACAAAGTAGTGGGGAGACGTTCAGGTGTGGCTACTCGCGGTGGAATGGAGGAATTTGAGGACGATGCTTTGTACGGCGACGCTGATGAGGAAGGCAGGGGTGTCTGAAGGATTAGGGTATTTTTGTGTGACACATGTAACGTTAGTGCTCAGTTAAGCCGCGATTTCGGTATATTATAACCATTTAATCCCTTCATTTGTTAGCGCATATACCTATGTTTTAGCCAATACACACCACCACCTCACGGCTTCCGCTTCGACCCTCTTTCATTCGATTGTCAGCATTATACACGTATTCGCTTCATTCCTCGTCCTCATCGCTGGGTGCAAATTGTCTCTGCAAGGCATTTAACCTCCTCTCTTTCTTGCTTTCCTTTTCAGGCAGCGCCCCCCTCCCCCCTTCCCTAAACGTGTGCCAGTTCACCTCCATTCTCTTCACTGCACCCCAACTCCCGTCATGTTTCCCCTCTGCAGGCGCACCCTCCGGGTAGTCCCACTCGCTTTCGATCCGCCAACCCCTCTCCCGTGCAATCAGACACAATACATCCCATATACGCTGGGTCGTATCCGATATATACGGATAGTCGGACTCAACGAGCAGCCGTGTCGGGTCACAAGCTTGGATGAGCTGGAGGTGCATATTGGAGTTTGGGCGGACGTTGATCGCTGTGGAGAGCGAGAGGTATACATTTTGGTGGGATTTCTACATCATGGAAGTACGGTAAGTGTAAATACTAGATTCCAATTTCGCTAAACGCACCTCGATACCCTTCCAAACCTCTCCACTGAGAGTACAGCTATGTAGATCCACGTTGATCCTTTCCCAAGCAGCCCCATACTTACTCCTCATCTTCTTCAACAACTCAACCGTCGCCCCGCTCGCCTTGACACTATGCAAACTAACATTCCTGCCAAGTTCGACCGCTACACCAATCTGTGCCTCGAGAACCGCAAGTTGGTGCTCCTGCGGAACCATAAACGGCGAAAGCTTCATCCCTTCCCCTCCTGTCTGGGGGTATCGGACCCTAAATACGCGATCGATCCCAACTTCCCCCAGCATGGTCGTTGGGGATATCTGGAGATTTTGCCGCAGCTCATCGATGATAAGCGCGAGAGGACGAGGAGAAGGGAGGGAAGGGAGGAGGCGCTGGAATGCGTCTTCTTGGACTTGGGTCGGCGTAAACAGAGCACGGTAGTGGTCTTCTGTTGGTGGTGGCGTATTGGATAGCGTGATTTGGTGCGCCCACCACGGGTGGTACCCTTCGAAAATACAATAAATCAGCCTGACCGCCAAAAGGTTGCCCGGAGAGGCCTACCAAAACACATAATGACCCGGTCGCCCATCCTCTCCCCCAGCTCTCGAACCCTCCCTTGATCGTGTGTATGTGTAGACATCGCACATATCTGTCCCAACTGTACTCCGTTTATGTGTTCGTCGGAGATCGGAAAGCTGTCTGTAGGATGACAATGCACATCGACGAGATGGCTCAGGACCGAGGCGGGTGGTAGCGGGTTGGCAGTCGTAGACTCGGCGGATGGTTCATCGTGGGAATTGGGACACATAGTCGATGCTATGGCCGGATCGACTCAAGGTAAAGAAACTAGGAAGTCCTGCGTATCAAGTCGGCCAGAAGTCGTTCCGTGATGTCATACGTAACACACATCAACCCAAATCCGCAATCCGAAAACCAGATCCATGATTCCATTCCTACTAGAACAATACCAATCCTTAAGTGTGGTATATACTATAAATGCCAATCGATACAAGCAACAAACACGACCACAAACAACAACGCAGTCGATTGTTCTAAGCAACGTCCGCGTGTAAGGAGGATGCAGGTGTCCGTAACTAAAGGATGTTGTGGAAAACGTCCGCAATCGTCCGA
Source organism: Ceratobasidium sp. 414 (assembly GCA_019616945.1). Classification (NCBI taxonomy): domain Eukaryota; kingdom Fungi; phylum Basidiomycota; class Agaricomycetes; order Cantharellales; family Ceratobasidiaceae; genus Ceratobasidium; species Ceratobasidium sp. 414. Next base: position 34,224 of record WSTK01000039.1, read on the forward strand.
AAGGGTGTAGTACACATCCTTGATGAGTGACAGATACAATATATACGAAATTGATCGAGAGATAAGAGATTACCATAGAGGAGAGCGCAGCCTCCGGTGCATATAGGCAGGGAAAGAGAATTTGATTGATAGCTGTTGAGTTGATGAAATCTTGCACTGTTTCTTTACTGGAATCCAAACGGGGTATCCTTTAGAAATTGTTGCCACTCATCCCAGAGCTGGCTCCCGGATACGGGCTTGGCGGGCCAGGGGAGCGCGACGCCTGCAAGCCCTGAGCCTGCATCCCCTGAGCCTGGATCTGCTGCTGATACTGGTTCTGCATCTGCAACATCTGCAACTGAAGCTGTTGCTGCTGGAGTGCAAGCTGCTGTTGTCCGGTTGGGAGCGTGGAAGGGTTTGGCATCGCGAACGGGTGCTGGATCGTCTGGGGCGATGGGGCGACGCTCATTTTTTGAATCGATTGAAGCTGAGTTGGGGTTGAATTGAGTATGGCAAAGACGTGAGATAAGAGTGAGCGCGTGTGACTCACCTCGTAGAATGCAAAGTCCTGCAACAGCGAAGTTCGGGCAGGGTGAGTGAAGAAAATCCGGAGCATCTCGTGCCCGGCTTCAGGCAAGAGCTCTTGAGTATCACGCGAATTGGTTACCGGCTTGCGCTCCTGAGTATTGCTAAAATAAACCAAAAGCAGCTGGATCAGACCACCCGATCCGGTAAACAAACTCTCGTAAAACAGCTTACTTTAAGCGAATATGACGGAGGTTCGCATTGGGAATGTCTCGCACGAAGATCCACCGCACTTTGAACACGCCCTTCCATTTGTCTTGAGCCCAAACGGTGGATGAACGGGTATAGTCCACCGGGGTCAACATTTCGGCCATCCCGCAGAAGTGGCCGCTGATACCCCACTGATTAGGTTGAGTTACACTTGGAAAAACTAGGGGCATACCTTGCATTGACGCTAAAAAATAGGTAGATGGGGCCTCGGCCGGCGCACTCTTTGAATGCCTTGTCGAGGCGTTTGTTGCCCGGGTCCGTTGAGCTCCAGATCTCGTACTTGAGGGATTTGTGCACATCATCCTCCGTGTACGATTTGATAACAAAGTAGCGTGCCTTTGGAACGGAACATACCGAGTCAATACGATCGTTGCTCTAAGTAAAGTCTAACTTACTGATTGGGGTCGGATGTCAAATGTCGCGGGGTTATAGCCCTTGGCCACAATGAGGGCAGGCATATCGACGGGGCTGAGGTATCCGCTCGGACTCGTGCCGCCGTTCCCAGTGGTGCCACCCGTGGACGCGATACCGCCTTGTGCAGGTCCTCCAACCGCAGTATTCACTTGGAGACGAGTTTGTCCTAGTCCTGGATTCATGCCGCCTATGCCGCCTGGACTCATCATACCTATATTCATTCCCATTCGCGCAAACGACGCTGCATCGATTCCTGCACCCATATTCATCCCTCCAAAGCTCATTCCGGGCTGTACCATCCCGGGGTACCCTTGCGGGAGAGGCGGTACGGGTGGAGCGCCCGACGCATCGAATCCGTTCCCTCCAGGGCGCCCGACAATTCGATCTTTCTGGTCCCAGACTACGCCACTTGCCGTAAAGGGCTTGTCATCTTGGCGCTGGCCGTTGTTGCCGTTACTATTCTCACGGTAGCTGCCTTGCTCGCCCAGGCGGCCGTTCCAGCGGCGAACCTGCGGAATGCCATGGCCGATCGGCGGCACGTAAGCCGCAGCACTCTGAGGCTGCTTCGGCGGAACAGCGGGGGGTGACAAGTCCGTGATAAGCTGGAGCTTTCCCAGTCCACGTCCGCCGCCATTGAATCCTGCCTGTGGCCCGATCTGCTGTTGCTGGGCCTGTTGAGTACCGCCTGGCTGAGGCGAATTCGCGCGGAAGCGCGGTGGGTGGTTTGGCCCGGGGGACAGACGGCGAGGGGTCGAGGGTGCGGAGACGTCGAGGTTCTGCGAAGGCGGTGCAAGTTCCATGCTCCCCAGCGAGCGCTGGATCTCCTCGACCGCCTCTTGACGCCATTCTTTGTTGGCGGCGGCGTTGAGCGGAGGAGTGGCCGGTCCCCAAGGGGTGCGGCCGATCGGGCTGAGAGGCGAATGGCCATGATCATTATCTGCGTAGGCGGGCGAAGGGGGCGAAGGGGATTGGGCGGCCCGTTCAGCAGCTCGTTGGGCGAGGCGTCGACGGCCGGCTGCTCCGGCGGCGGCATTAGCGGTAAGACTTGTGTGGCGACGGATGTTCGAGGCCGGTGGAGGAGAGACAGAGGGACGAGGTGCATAAGGGCCGGGTGACAAAGCGCCATTATTGGATGATTGTGATTGTGATCGACTGTGGCTGGCCTGGAAGTACGGATTGCCGCCAGAGAGAGGACTAAGTGAAGCTTCGCCTTCGGCAAGGTGCTGCAAGGGGGATTCAAAGATCGTAGTTAGTATCGAAGGAACAAATATCATAGCGGGGTCAGCGCAAGGACGGATCGGGTTATGGTGTGGGTATATAGGGTACTGCGACTTTGGATGCACCGCCTACCAACCTCGTCTTCTCTCAATCCTCGCATGTCTTGCTCCCATTCTTCTTCTCCCTCGCCGGCATGATCTGCCGCGATGACGGAGAGGCTATTGATGTTCCTGCCGGTCGGCGAGAGGGTACCCGACTGCGCACCCGTTCTATTTGATTTGAAGGCTACAGTCACAGGAATGCGCAGTAGGCGCAGTATTAGTATCCAAGCAGATATATATGAGCGGACGCGGCGGCACGGGACCGCACTGACCTCTGTGGTGCTTTGTCGGGAGCGAGGCGTGACGGTGGAGCAGCGCGCCCTTGGTGTCCCCGATGGCGCCTGGAGCGACGTTCCAGGGCTCCTCAGCACGATCGTCTTCGTCGTAGTACTCTTGAACCTCTTCGGAGATTGGGGCGCGGTGCGCGGCTCGGACCGCCCTCGATGATGAGGAGATCGTGTGGACCCGGCGGACCGATGCGGCCCCGAGCGGCGAGACAGTGTCGTTGGGCGACGTGGGGCTACCCTCCATTTTTTTCAAGCTTGTGGTCGTTGAGTAGAAAAGGAACCCCAAGACCTAGGCGCTCGAGCGGATTAGTCTGCGGAAATTGCGGCGTCGAAGCTGGATACGCCCGGGAGTTGCGAGGGGAGACAGAAATTGATTGAACAAGAAAACTTTCAGCAGGGTATTTTTGAGGCTTTTGGTGGCAGAGGGTTATAGTCGTGGATGGGGCAATGCAATGCGCTGCAATATCGTTATTGTTGGTGGGGAATAAAGGTTAATCGAATTGACTGGCCTGGACAGCCACCTGACGTGATCTGTCCCACGTGACACAGCTGTCATAGCTCGCCACCCACATTAGCCTACCTAGTAAAATGCCCAAAATCACCCACTATGAGACCTTTGGTAGCACTCGAGCCTAGTTTTCTTGCGCCCAGCTGACTGACCGACAGATGTGCGCTTCCCAACGAACCTGACGGGAGATGGGACCGACGCCATGTGCGCTCTCCTTTTCTATCCCAAGCCTGAGCCTCATTGAGTGCTTACAGGAACCTCGAGGTCGACTATTCAGCGGCGTATCTGAAGCTCTTTACTGATGAACCACTTATTGGCTATGGTATGACCTTTACAATAGGTGAGCTTCTATCGGTTATTAACTCTTCTCGAGTTACTTACCCTTTGCCACCGAGGTCGAGGAAACGATATCGTCGGTAATCTCTCTCCGCCCTCGGCCCCACAATCCCCACATTACATTCGCAGGTATGCCACGCCATCCAGGAAGTGGCCAAACGTGTTGTCGGCAAGGACCTCGAAAGCCTATTCGACGATATGGGCTGTACCTGGAATCTTCTCACATCTGATCCTCAACTACGATGGTGAATACCAATGGCCAAGTGGCCAAGCAGCTCAAGTACCTAATCGGTTCTCGCAACAGGATTGGTCCGTAAGTCTCCGGTCTCGAGTGCCATTGAAAGAACATCAAACAAATGCGCTTTCCAGCGAGAAGGGGGTGATCCACCTTGCTACCGCGGCTGTAGACAACGCTATCTGGGACTTGTACGCTAAATCACGCAAGAAACCACTCTGGAAGTTGATCGTCGACATGTCGCCGGTAAGCTGCTGGGCGTCAATTTCCATTTCAGACAACTGTTAAGGCAGTGCGCAGGAGGAGCTTGTCAAATCCACGACGTTCAGGTCAGTCCCCGCAGCACCTAGATAGACGATTACGACATTTCACACCACAATCAGATACATCTCGGACGTGCTCACGCCCCAAGAGGCGCTGGGCATGCTTCAGGCCAAGGCATCAGGCAAATCGGCGCGCGAACAGACAGCGCGCGAGGCAGGGTGAGTCCCAACCGCGAGCACCGCACGCCGGCGGGCCAAAACGGACTGACCTGAATGCCAGGTACCCCGCATACGTCACTTCCGCCGGATGGCTGCGCTACGACGACGAAAAAGTCGCCCGGCTGATTCGCGAGGTACGCTTTCCGGGGACCATGAACATGATCGTGCCGTCAGAATGACTGGGCAATCAATACGTTCTGACCGGTGTGTAGGCTATCAAAGCGGGGTTCACGCATTTCAAGGTATGCGGCCATTTAGTCGGGCATCAGCATCAACTCACCGTGGCTTTTCCGGCCCAGATGAAAGTTGGCTCCTCGTTGGCTGACGACGTTAGGCGAGCGAAGCTCATCCGTGCGATTATTGACGACCCTGCGTCGTTTCCGCCCGGCTATGCCCACCCAAACCCTGCCAGCCTCGTAGGGAAAAACGCAGGCCCGACCGGGTGTGTCTTGATGATGGACGCGAATCAGGTCAGTCAACCCGGAAAGCCCCCCTCGCACCCATTCCTCAACTGACCACAACTCCGGCTGATCCTGCGCTTTTGCCGCTTCCCGCCTGTTTTTGTTGCTTCCGCCCGCGCTCCTGTGCTTTACCGCTACGCTCCTGTGCTCCTGATCGCAGGTTTGGGATGTTCCCGAGGCCATCGAATACGTTTCTCATCTATCCGACGTGAAACCATGGTACGCAAGACATCTTTCCATCTTTCCTTTTCTCTGGATCACCGATTCCGATTCTCGTTGTCTCACCACCACCCTCGATATCGATCTCCATACGCGCGCCTGGACGCGCGCCCCTATCCTCACACCTAAAATAGGTTCATCGAAGAGCCCACCGCGCCGGACGACTTTCTCGGTCACGCCGCCATCCGAGCCGGACTCGCACCATTCAGTATCGGCGTCGCGACGGGGGAACATGCCCATAACCGGGTCGCGTTTAAGCAGCTTCTGCAGGCCGGTGCAGTAGACGTGGTCCAGCCAGACGCGTGCCGGCTGGGTGGGGTCAGCGAAGTTCTGGCCGTGCTTCTGCTCGCTGCTAAATTCGGCATACTCGCGTGCTTTCATGCGGGCGGGGTGGGGCTGTGTGAACATACGATCCACTTGAGGTAAGTGCTTCGTCGTTGGCTTGTTTCGGGGGTAGGACGAAGCAGGGGGAGCTATAATGCACAGGGCATACACGGTGGGGTAATATCGGTCGCTCTGGCAAGAGCGAGGGTGCTGGCCGGGGTGGCGGCCACATACACCGTGTTCGGGCATCGCTCACACAGCCCTTGGCGGCAAACCAGAGATCATTCACACTCTGATCTTTGTCTCGACTTGTCGACTTGATGGAACATTGTTCGATCTCCGCAAATGAGAACGAGTCACGCATGGACATCTCGTTTGTGCCCGCGCCCACGCTCACGCCATCGCTCGCAGCTTGATCGACTACATCGCCATCACTGGCTCGATGGAGCGCAACGTACTGGAGTATGCCGAGCACCTCCACGAACACTTTGTATACCCATGCCAACTCGACACACGCGGGCGCTATCGCGTCCCATCTCACGCAGACGAAGGGTACAGGTGAGTATGCTCCACTCTATCCCTGCACTCCACCATTCCCACCCCGCCCGACATTCAACACCAAAGCAAATGATGAATGATCAAATTATCACGCAACCCGCATATAATCAGCAAAATACCTTGTACCTTCCCACCACGTCACCATCCTTACGTCCCGCAAACACCCCATTTTGCACACCTAAAAATTGACTTTTTGACTGTCCTCACCCCCGATCTGTCTAGCACTGAGATGCACGACAGTAGCATCGCGGAGTTCGGATTTCCACATGGGTCGTATTGGCGCTCGGCGGGGATGAACGTGTAAAATAGTAAAGAGCTCTTGGCCCACGGGGAAGTACAAAAAACGAACGTGTGCGAATTGGGTAGGTGGTACTAGCCTTGAACGGAGCGTTCGGCGGATTGATAGCCCTGGGCGATCAGTATCAACCAATGAATCAATTAACAAATATGCTATGATATTTGAGTGCGATATACCCCGACAATTCCTCGCTTGTATTTAAACTTGAGCTGGCAGTCTCGACCGCGTCAATTGCTGGTGATGTTCATTTGCGATCAAGCCACAGAGAATCGAGTTATTAATTGAGATCACATTCAAGTCAAGTACTTATTAAACACGGAAAATACACTCGTGATGGCCTGTATAATGACAGTCCGGATGAACCATACATAGTCCAACGGACAAGCGTCCTCTGGGTCGGATCAGGCGGATGGGCAAAATGGGGATGCGCACTGCTAGGAACGGGCGCTGCGGAGGTGGGGGCGTGAATGACGCAAGGATGAGCGACAAGTGGATGCGGGGAAACCGCCGTGCGCTGGAATAGGATAGTACAAGACCTCGTGGACAGGAGAATATAGGCTACTTTGAACAGCCAAGTCTATCAGAATTCGTCCCTCCGAAATAACCTTAAATTGTTTATAGACTCACCAAAACGAACTAAATAAAGTCCCCAGCGGCAAAAGAAGAGCACTCAAACGCGCTCTAGCATGGCAGCAAGCTCATCTGCATCTACCAGGCCCTGCCCGGTCTGCACCTTGGTCTCCGACCTCACGTACTCCCGCCCCTCGGCCTCTCGGTCCGCGGCGGCCGACACAGACATGGACCCGGCCTGCTGCCCCTCGACCTCTTCGTCCTCCTCCTCGACCGCATCTGCCGTCCCAGCTCGCTGCTGCCGTGCCTGGCCCCCGCCCGCGATCCACAGCCTCCACCACCGGCCCAAAAAGCGCTTGATCTCGTCCCGGAGCCCGAGATACTCGACGTTGCGCACACATCCTTCCCACGTGACTGCCCCCGTCCGCAAGGCCTGCTCGATCGTGCGCGTGTCGCCAAAGTAGAGGTAGTGCACGAGCAGCGCGAATGAGGCGTGGTCGGGCACGGGCAGGAGCACGGTCGGGTTGTGTGCGGGCCCGGTCATGCGTGGGTGTCGGAGGGAGGAGAACGTGAAGAGCGGGCGCGAGCCGGACTCGGCGGGGTCGAGATGGGTGATGGCCGAGTGGGAGAACAGGTTGCGGAAGAGCGCGGACTGGGCGGTGAGGTAGTCTTGGTGCAGCTGGAACAAAGATAAGTGGGCATTCATTTCGGAGGGAGATAGCGCATACCCGCACACGGATCGGCTGCCGCGACCCAGCGGTGGGCGCACTGCTCCTGCGCGAGTCTCTGATGCTCGGTGGACCGTTGGCAGACGTCCCGGCGACAGACGTGTGGCCATTGGCGACGCGCGAGAACATCCTCAGCGACTCGGTAGGGACGACTAGATCAACGGGCGCTCAGAACAAAGAAAGCTAGCCACAAATGAATGGGACTTACTGATGGTGCAATTGGTAGTCTCTGGGCGGTGCCAGTAGTAGGATGCCATGGACCGCAGACGGTCGATGATGTACTCGAGGGGGATGTGGGAGAGGGCATCGGGGAGGCCAGTCTGGGGGGAGATGGGCCCGACAGCAGAAGCAGCGGGCGGGTTGGGGACTGGGGACTGAAATGGTTCGTGGCGCGGGGGAAGGGGGTCTGCCATCATATTTGCTGGACAAGGGAAGGAGAAACAGACGAGACTATGAGCAGCGGCCTGGCGCCTCTTTGGGGGTGAGTCCAACTCCGACCACTCTGGACCGCCCCGTGCTAAGTACTCTGCACGTACTTTCCTACGCTTTGCTAGCGTTTTCTGGTATAGCAATGCAGTCCCCAGCGTGCGGTCTTATTGTCGTTCTATTGTTCTCGCCGTCGGCTGCGATGAGCGCCGGATAGCGACCCATCGGCGATAAGACCACGTGCCTCGGCGTTGAGATCCCGCAAATACAGCCCGCCGAGGATCTGCCTTTGTCCATCGGCTCGAACAATGAGTGAGACACCCGCTGGGCCACCCTCTGCCCACATGGTATATGGTTTACATTGGGTCTACGCCATTCAAATACATGTGTATGCGCCATCCACGCGCAACTCGGTACCGTTGGTAAAGGCAGACGCATCGCTCGCGAGATACACGATTGCGCCCTTGAGATCTTCTGGCTCCCCCATTCGTCCTGCACACACAAGGTCAACCAAGCACCACGGCACGCACACAAACATCCGAGACTCACCCATCGGCGTAAGACTCACCCATGTGTTCTGCCGATCCCCGATGTCAAGCCCATACTTCCGCAAACACTCCGCGCTCACCTTGAGGTCCTCGTTCTTCTCCAGAATCGTACGCGTCAACGATGTCAACATGTACCCAGGACTACTCTCATCAGCACATGCCCCAGACATCTCAGGCACACCCACCTCAGCGCATTCACGCGGATCCCGCTCTTGGCCCACTCGACCGCTAGACTCGCCGCCATGTGCTTCACCGCTGAGGCCCAATCATCTCAAACTCAGCCCGTACACTCCCAGGCACAGGCCAAGCACATACCAGCTTTGGACGAATTGTACGGTGTTTGCGGCTGTGGGCGTGCTCAGCTCCGGTTCCTCGGCCCAAGACACAATAGACGTCATGCATGCTCACCTGTGGCACATTGACGATCTAGTACGAAAACGGTCAACAAGCCGCTGTCAAAATACGAGCCGGAACTCACGTTTGCGCTCATGCTGCTGACGAGAACAATGCTGCCTTTCACGTTCTTGTCGATCATGTGGCGCGCCGCCTCGCGGGCACAGAAAAACGCCCCATGAACGTTAATATCGTATAACAGCCGAATGCGGTTGGTCGGGTAGCTATCCCAGGAATTCAGTCACGCCCAATTACTCTGCTGCCTCAAAGACTTGCTCGAATGCGGAATAGTTTTCGACAATTCCTACCGTCATCCACATAAGAATTAGCCCGTACAGGGTGAGATAGAACGCACCAGCGCTGGCAACTAATGCATCGATTTTCCCAAAACGCTTCACGACTATGTCGAATCCCGCCTTGACAGAGTCCTCGTTGGCAACGTCACAGCCGATGCCGATTGCAGTCACCGCCCCAGGCTCGATATCACCGTGGACGACTAGTCCGTGTTTACGGAGTACAATAGGAAAATAATATAAACAAAAATAAGGGGTTACTTCTAGGTTGGTATGCGGTGGCGAGCTAGTGCTTACCGGACCACTTAACGAGATCGTCTGCAGCCCGCTGAGCATCCTCTTGCTTTAGGTCCATCAAAACGATACTCGTACAGCCTCTGCACACAGTTTATTAGCAACTTAATCTTAAACCTTACCACTCCCCACGCACGATTCCACAAAAGTACGCGCAAACAAGTTACCAAGTCCGCGCGCCGCACCCGTCACGACGCACACCTAAACCCAATCTCGAGGTCACCCTCGCACAAAAGTGCGACGCCCACTCACCTTGCCCTCCATACTAAAACTAGCGAGCGTGCGCGCCTGATGCCGTCCATGTCCAGGACCAATCGTTGCGTGCCCCACGTCTTGTCGTTTGGCTTTCTATATCCCCTCGTTCCATCAGTCGTCCCCCTATCTGCTCCACCTGTCCCTGAAATGAATTATACCCACCTCGTCCCATGAGCGTGATACGCTTTCGTCCGTTGCAGCGATCTCGGGTGTCTCGATGCCCTCTTTGCCTTGATAGTGTTCTCCATACACGCGTTTCTTGTCCTTTTCCTTTTGCTCGTCGATCTTGCGCTGTTCTTCAAGGCGCTTTTCTTGGTCAGCCGTGTTCCGAGTCAGATACGTTTGGTGGAACGCCCTGAGCTGGAGATAGGGCTGGCACGATCGTGCGTAGATGACGCTGCGGGGGAGAGTGCACGTCGTCGCTCTGAGTTTCAACGCCGCCTGCATGCTAGTATTCAAGTTTCAGTCCAATGGTGGTGGAGAGGACGAAGATAGACACGCTGCCGTAGCTAGCTAGCACCATCGAGATGTTCGTGAGCTGCACTCATCAGTTCAATCACACGGCCCGGCTTCTCCGGGGCTAGCGCAGGGCGTTTGTCGGTAGGGTTTTTTTGACTTTGTGCGGGTACAGTAGAACCTGGTGATACATATACTGTGCATATGCATAGCGTGACAGCTGGATGAATTGTTTAGCGTGAAGGCGATGTTTCCACAATTAAATTTTAGCTCAGGTCACGCAGCTGTCATTATTCTTGTCAACAGGTCCGACTGTACTTCGCGAGATGTGGGGATCCCGCAATTGATCTTGTGCGGAGGCGTAGTGTCGACAAATGGTCGACTATGATATCCCTGCTTACCGCAAAATCTTCGGGACTGGCTTCGCACAGCAATGTCGTACCCAGGGTTGGGACTGGATCATCACTTTTCGGAAATGAGGCTCTTGGAAGTTGCATCATTCGTGTCATTTCCATGTATATGTCTCGTCACAAATCGACAAAGACTCCATCCTTCATTGTCTGAAACGTGCTGGCGACCACCCTCTTTCTCACACTCGTGCTTCGTCCCCGCTTACGGGGTAGTCGTTGGACCCGAGTTCTCGACGTACACCCCGCTGGAAGATCCCCGGTCATTAGCACAGAAAGGGTTAACCTTCGCAGAACTGATCGACTTGCCTGTAATAGATATTCTCCTCTGTGATAGTGTTCGTGTTACCGTTTGGCAAGCGAAGTATGCCTGAGGAAAGCGAATATGAGCATCACAGATCCCAAGGATCGATCAATACGCACCAACGTGCCAATCCGTCCCTCCGTTTCCATTGAGCGAGCCCGAGTACACTTTGGTGAGTGGCGAGCTCCCTGTCGAGACCCACAGCCCACCAGGCGAGCCGGTCTCGAGGATAAAGTTATACTAGGAAATTAACTCAGACGTGGATCGAGCTGCGGGGAAGGAGCGACTGCGCACCCAGGTGCCTTTGGCCGGCGTAACGGACCAGATCGTCTGTCCGCCCGTGATGACGCGCAATACGTCTGCAACGCCATTTTGGCCAGAGAGCTGGCCGTACTTGATATCCGCGTAGTGGCCTAGGGTGCGTATGTGACGGTGAGCTCACGGCGATCCAGCATGTCTGAAACTCACCCTCCCAGAACACGATTTGGTGCTCGTAATTCGGATCTGGGGGGTTCACGGTTGGAATTTGCAGCGAGACGTGGTAGTATCTGCGAATACATGAGTGGCTGTTGTTCGACTTGTATATCACTTACAGATGTCCGCTGAGGCTAGCAGTAGTCTGAGGGATAAGCTCGCTCCTATAGTTGTAAAGTAAATGGTGGTTCAAAAGCTTGCGCAGAAATACTAGCCTAAGCATGGTTCCTCCATTCCAGACCGAGTTGCCAGTGATCTTGACCTTGACGCCTTGCTTTTCTGCCGTAGCTACAAAGGCAAATGTCAGTACTCGACATAAGTGCTCAATTGACTTTGAGTGACTTGCTCGAAGGGTTCTTGTACTGCGAGCCAAGAGTGTACCAGGATGAAGCTTTCTCTCCCTAGCAAGGAAATGGTCAGTCCCGGTCATTTTATGGAAAAAGGCACGCATACATGCAGGTTTCCGTAGATATATGTCTGATACGTCCCAACCTGGTTGCTCCAAGACCATTTGTCAAAGTCGGTAGCTGTGCTGCAGAGTAATTCTCAAGGTGAGATCGTAGTAGCTTGTATCAATAGGGCAAACTTACGAGTAGTCGTTGAATCGACCGTCCCATACAACGGCACCCAGTGCGCTGGGCACGAGTAAAACGGCAGCAGAAAGCGCAGAAAGCAACATTGTCTATCCCAAAGTTGAGTATGAAACCAACTGAACGAAACAGGCGCACCTTTTATACCATCGTCGGCGATGCGTCGGTTCTTCTGTACACGCATTCGAGCCGCTTCATGTCGCAAGCAGCCCCGCATGATAGCACTTCTAGCGACCAGATGCCCGACAGAACACCGACTGACGGGAAAACTACACACCTGTCGATGATAAGAACCTGCTCCAACAATCGCGCACTCGTGACTCAGGCTGGACAGGCTAATTCGGAGTTATAGGGACAGAGATGGATTGAAGAGGTCGTCACGCAACGTGAATGGCTGCGGGTATAAATCACAGAGAAACGAGAGGGAATACGGAAAAGATATGTAAAAGAAGGGGAGCAAGCTGCGCAACAACGGAGGCCAGACGATACAAAAAAGAATAAAGCAAAGAAAGTGAGAGCACATGGAACAAGGCGAAGAAGGGACAACAGGATATACCACTGTACATTCTCGGCGCCGTTCCCATCTACCGATTACCCAAACAGACCTTAGATACAAGCAAACTTGGACTTGCGCTTCTGCAACTCCTCCATCCGGCTTTCCAGTTGTTGACGAGCTCGGTCCTTCTGCCTACGCTCGTCGTCTAACCTCTGTTCTAGCGAGTGTTTCTCCTCGACGACCGTGCGTCGGACTTGAGTGATCTCCTGCTGCGCTTCTTCCAGCTGAACACGCAGGCCTTGTACTTGGCTGATCAACGAGTCACGTTCCTTGACTAGCTCCATGCTTTGATTTCGTGATTTGCGCACTGTGGAAACCGTCAGCCAATTGCTAGAGACATGTGCAAGGGATACTCACGATTGCGTTCCGAGTCGCTCAGAGAGGTCTCCAGTGTGGCAACTAAATCCATATGCGCTTGTAAGTCGCCTTCACAATGCGTCAACTGCTTGTTCAAGGTCTTGATCATTGTCTGTGCCTCGTCGAGCTGCCGGGCTTGCTTTTCCAGCTGGGCCGCTGCATTCGCATCGGGTACCAGACTAGCCACAATGCTAGACTCGATTGTGGAATCTCCATGGGAGGAGGACGAGGTGTGCGTTCCCGCGCGGCTGGTAGTAGTATCCGGGATGGAAGGTACGGGCGGCGCAGACGACGGAAGCGGCGGAGGTGGGATAGACGGAGGCGGAGTAAGCGGGGGGAGCTTCGCAGGCGGAAGACCATTGTGCCGTCCAAAGGACATGCCACGGCCTTCAGGGCGGGGACCGGGACTATGCGAGGTTTCAGCCATAGGTTCGAGGGGAGGCGCAGCCTTGGCGGCGGCGAGTTGCGCTTGCAGCTCTTTCACGAGGGATTCTTGGAGGAATTTTTCTGCCTCTAAAGCCTCGTGCTCTCCTGCAGCCTTTTGGAGTTCGGCCTGCAATCCCGTTACGATATCGCGTTGATGTTCAAGCTCGCTAGCTATCGCTTGGTGCTTTGATGTTTCCTTGGCCAGTGCAGCCTTCTCAGAACGAGCCCGCTCCAGTTCGGCGCGCAGTGCCTCAACTTCGGCAGTCAGAGCCGCGCGGCTCTCGGTGACCTCGCCCAGTTCGCGTTCAAAGTTGGCCACAGCAGTCGCATGCGTTTCCTTTCCAGACTCCAAATCGGCAGACAGTGTCGAGTGCGCTGAAGTAGAGTCTTCCAATCGAGCCTTGTGAGCGGCGAGGTCGTTGAGAACAAGCTCGTGGGTGGCCTGGAGCTCTGCCCTCTCCTTGGCGTGCTGCTCTTGAAGCTCAGCCAGCTGTCGCGCGTTCTCCTCCTGCAAGCGCTTCTCCAACTCGTCCCGCTCCGCAAGTGCCGACTCCAACGCGTCCTTGTGCTCTACTTGGTCCGACACAAGCGTGAGTTGGGTCGCGGCGAGTTCGGCCTGGTGCGACGTCTTGAGCTGGGAGAACGAGTGCTGATACGCCAGTTCCTTTTCGTTCATCGCGCCTGCGTGCTCCTGGACTTTGCGCCGGAGGGCTTCTTCATGCGACGCACGCAGCTGTTCGAGGGCGCTTGCGTGGGCAGCCGCGGCGTCCTGAAGTGAGCTCGAGATCTGCTCCATCTCAGCAGCATGCGTTTTGCGCAGATCCTCGATCGCCTCCTCGTGTTTCGCAGCAGCTTGCTTCAAACTCGTCTCGTGCTCTTCGTCGCGTCGGCGGAGTAGACGCGCGTGCTCGGCCTTGGCATTCTCCAAGTCCTCCTTGAGCGCCGCCTCCTTGCGTGCAATAGCGGCCGAGTGTTCCTCTTGCAACTGCTGAATCGCCGAGGCCTGGCTCGACTGGGAATCGGACAAGGTCCCCTCACGTGCAATCTCCGCCTGCTTCAACGCTGCAACGTGTTCGTCCTTCAACCTCTGCACGGCAACGGACCCCTCGCTCTCCATTCGGCCCAACGTCTCCTCATGTTCGGTCTTGAGCTTCTCCAACGCTGCGTCATGCTCTTCCTTTACGCGCTTCGCAGCCGACTTGAACTCGGAAGCTTGAGTGCCGAGTGCAGTGGAATGTGTGGTTCGCAACTCCTCGACCTTGGCCTGGTGTTCGCCTTTGAGCGTGGCGACCGCAGCTTCATGTTCCTGTCCAAGCTTGCGCAAATCGTCGTCATGCTCGGATTGCATTGCGCCCAGGCTCTCCGCGTACTCGTGCCGGGTCGTCGCGAGCAGCGCAGCAGCCTGTGCTAGCGCGCCTTCATGACTACCCTGGAGTTCCGTAACATGGGTCTGGTGCTGGGTCGTGAGAGCGGACTCCTTGCGCTGTAGCTCGGCGGCATGCTCGGCTTTGAGGGCTTCGAGTTCGGCAGCATGGTTCTCGCCTGCGATACGCAGCTGATCGAGCAAGTCCTGCTCACGCGCCTTGATCTGCTCGAGTTCGGCGATGGCAGCTGCTTTACCCTCGTTGGACGTGTCCAACTGAGACTGGAGTGCGTCCATCTCAGTAGACATGTTCAAAGTCTGCCCGAAAAATCAGCACCGAGTTTAATAGTATAACCTGAATGAACCGACCTGATCCCTCGACAACGTTGTCAGCTCATCATGCTGTTTGCGCAACTTCTCCAACTCGTCGTTCAGCCCATCTACCAACTCTCGATGCTGCGACTCTTTCTGCGCCATCGACCTACGAACATCATCAGAACCCTCACCGCAAAAATGCGAAAGC
This sequence comes from Ceratobasidium sp. 414, assembly GCA_019616945.1. NCBI lineage: Eukaryota > Fungi > Basidiomycota > Agaricomycetes > Cantharellales > Ceratobasidiaceae > Ceratobasidium > Ceratobasidium sp. 414. Next base: position 49,402 of record WSTK01000039.1, read on the forward strand.
ACAAACCTCATGAGCTCGTCCAACCGGCTCAACGACAAATCCAGATCGTCCGCATCGCCCCGCGGCACCAACTCCAAGCTCTTCCGGATCTCTGCAAAGTCCTTGATTGTCTCGGCCGACAGCCGACCCCCCCTATTCCTGCCATCCATACTATCACGCGCCGAAAGTGCCCTAAACGACGCCTCGCGCTCAGATTCCTTGATCGTATTCTCCAACGCGACAATCTCCGCCTCACGCGCCTTCAAAATCTATATGCCAAATCAGCCTACGTTCACGACACAAAACATCCACCTCCAACTCACCGCCTGTAAACTCTTGATCTCCTTCTCCAAATCCTCCGCCGATCGCTCATTCGGCAACGACAACGACAACTGCGGTCGATGTCCTAACCCCCTGCCTGTCGTCCCGTCTCCAAGCCCCAACTGATTACTATAGTTCTCGCCCGCGCTCGCGGCCCATGAGCTCTTGGGCGATCGCGCCGAGGATAGCTCCTGCGAGAGTGAAAGCGATTGCAATTGCGACCTCGTTTGGAGCGAATCGGACGAGGCCGCGTGCCGGAAAAAAAGGCGGCGGGCAGATGTAGAAGGGCTTTCGGCCGCGCGTGACCCGTGTCGCCGTGGGGTCGGAGCGCCGTGCAATGGGAGCGCCGTCTCGCCATTGGTGGTAATTTCGGGTGGAGTGCTCGACCCGGCGCGTTGAACGCCGTTGATTTCGGGTCCGTCTTTGTCGTCCACGACGCCGTTTTGGAGCTTCGCCTCATTGATTTGTGCGTATAGGTCCGAAATATCGCGCAGTGCGTCCTGGTAGCGCGCGTTGACAGTGTTGAGCTCCTCGAGCGTCTCCGCATGCTTCCTCCTCAACTCTTCAAGCATCTCACCTTGGTTGGGGGCAAGTCCCTCCCCAACCTGGTTGTCATCGGAACCTGTACCATCCGGGAACCCAAACTCGTTGGGAACTTCGGTCGGGGGCGTCATAAACGGCGTATCGGTCCCGTCGACTCCATTCACGCGTTCGTGCTCCAAACTCCGTCGCGCCTTCTCCACGCCCCCGACTACGCTGCCCAATCGCTCACGTTCAGCGGACAAAAACGCCCTCTCGCGCTCGACCTCGCTCATTCGCGCCTCGAGATCCTCGACCTTGCGTTCACGTGCCTCGAGCGTCTTGACCCACTCCTCTCGGTCTTTACGCTCCGCCTCACGCTCGTCACGCAAAGTCTGGACGAGCGAATCCATCGTCTGGCAACGTTCTCGCGCCTCGGACAATTCGTGCTCGAGCTTGGACATGTCTTGCCTGAGGGAATCAATGTCTTCGTCGTATCGAGCCAGCCGAGCTTCCATTTCAGAGATATAGTGCGCTGACGTAGCCTCGTTCTCCTTGTACCGAGCGAGTTCTTTTTGGAGTTCGAACAGTGCACCGTCCGAGGATGTTGCGCTTTCGGCAAAGACTTTGACCTGCTGTTCGAGGTCTCGAACGTATGACTGAGGATGACAAAGGTGGCAGTCAGCATTGTTCCAGGCACAAGCCCGGAAACTTATACCTCGCGAGACCGTTCCTGGTCGGCAGCCTTGGACAACCTAACTCGCAGCTCTTCGATGTACGAGTCGGCCTGATTAGCACGTTTCACCACCTCCTCAAGCTCCTGCTCCTTGTCTGCCAGCTCATTCTCCGTATGGCGCTATATGAACCACTGTCTCAGTAAATAATCACCATGTCACAGATCACAAAAACGTACTACTGCAGTCTTTTGCAGCGCAATCTGCGTCTCCGCATGCGACAGCTGCTTCTCATACTCCTCAATCACGGGCGCCACAATATCCTCATACCGACCCGCTCCCCCTTGTGCCCCACCGCGATCCTCCAACGTGAGCTTGAGCCGGGCAAGTTCCTCCGATGCGCCGGTCAACCTCTGCCGCATATCATCGTACTCGGCCTGCAGGACCTGCAGCTGCCGCTCCTTGACCGCACGCGCTTCCTCTGCCTCTGCGCTAACCACGCCTCCCGAGGCAGTCACCGCGCCGCCCTCTTTAAGCGCCTTGACCTCGCGACGTAGCCTGTTGACTTGTCCCTGCAACCATTCCAAATCTTCCCAACCTGCCTCCTTCTCCTTGATCTCTGCACGATTCTTGATATTCCGCGCACGGTTCGCGTACTTGAGGGTGTTGATCGTCTCGGCCGCGTTGTACTCGGCCGGACTGACACATGCGATCATGAGCGTATGGGCATTCCCACCAAGCGAATCTTGCAGCAGACGCGTGAGCTTCGAGTCGCGATAGGGCACGTGCACGTGTGCGCCCAATGTGCGACTTTTGCTGGGGTCGCCAAGCGCTGAGATGACGTTGCCGAGCGCGAGGAGCCCACCGTTGATGGAGATACCCTCCTTGACGCGGTCACCCTGCGCGGCTGTGCGTTTAAGCTGCGAAACTGAGTTAGCGAGCGCGAAACTAAATAAAGAAACAGACTTACACGCTCGCTTCCAGCAAGGTCGACAAAGTGGAATTTGGACGTGACAGTAGTCCATTCGCCGCTACCACCAGCCGGTTTTTCATCATCGTCGGGAGTGCCAGGGCGAGCGCCAATGTTGGAAGAACGAACAGCCATTACACTAGCCGGGCGGATACCGCTCCCCCGACCCATCGCTGCAGCAAACGATGGAGTCGCAGGCCGACCAAAGGTAGGGGAACCGACACGACCATTACCGTTGGTGCCAACGAACATGGAACCAGGCCGGGCCAGGCGTGAAGGTGAGGGCATGGGGGAAGTGCGGCCCGACGCGCCGGCAGAAGGCGCCTGGAGACTAGATCGTGGCAAAGGAGCAGTGCCAGTGTATTTTTTCTGGACAAGCGTGAGGGAGAAAATAGCATGAGAACGAGACGATTGAGCGTTCATGTCGGTTTCGTTTGTACGGCGGAGAGAGGTTCCTTGACGGAGAAGACTGCAAAACATGAGCTACGATGCAACACGGGCGACAAGAGACTCACCTGAGCACATCTGCAGCGCTCTTGACGAGAACCTCGCGCAGGCCGCCCCATATGATGTTCCCATCCTTGTCTTCGCGGATCTGAACTTCGCGGCGGGCGCCAGACGAGTCTTCGATCCCGAGCAGGTCGATGAGGTCTTCGTTGTATAGCTCGATGAAGCTTCCCTTGAGCGTGTACTGCCATGAACCGCCGCGCTCCTCCTTGAGTTCGCGCGCCTTGGCAAAGATCGTCGAGACAGCACGGGGGATGATCCCCATGCCGTTGCTCGGGTCGTTGGGGTCAGCATCGAGGTCGACACCAGACATGGTGTACGTCTTCCCAGACGACGTCTGTCCATAGGCAAGGATAGTGCAGTTGAAGCCCTGGAGGAACCGCTCGACGAGGGGGGCAGCGGTTGTCGTGAAGAGCTGATGTTGTGTAGCGTTCTGCGCGTGCGCCTGGTCAAACGTAAACACCTGTTTTTTCGGGGGCTGGGCGGTCGCAGCGACCGTGCCCGTCGGGTTACCCCCGGCGGCGGCAGCGCTGACGGCGTCGACGGCGACAGAGGTGGGGGTGAGCGCGTGAACGACGGTGCGCTGGAAGCGAGCAGGAATGTGGGTGAGGTCGTGTTCGGTGCTGGGTCGGATGCGGACGGCGACCTGAACGGACACCGCGCCGCCCGCCGCCGTTGCGCTCGCACTGGGCGCCATCGTCGAGGAGGAAAAGTGGCAATTACCGGACTCGCTCTCGCCCGACACCAACCTCACAAATTGCAAATTCAATTAGTCATACGCATGTACTATATATGCGTCGTTCCGCCCGCTCTAAACTGCAGCGCCCGCCGCACGTCCGCCCACATGGCCGATAATGCGAGCGTCGACGCAGTGCGCATTATCGGCGACACCACCTTGCACCGCCGCCGCAAATTCCTGCACAATGTCTCGATCCAACTCTGCCCACTTTTGCAGCCTCTTCATCGACTTGGGGTCTAGATCAATCGCCGTCAGGAGCGGCATCGACACGTCCCGCTCTGGGTTGGAGAACGTGCCCTCGACCGGGCCAGGCGGGAACCGGAGCATGATCGAGCAGTCCTTGAATGTCGCGCTCATTAGGTAACTCAGCAGCCAGTATGACAGGTCCTCCTCCCTCGGGTGCTCCGGGTCGTATTGCTTGCCCGACCCAACGAACGCTCCGTGCACGAGATACTCATCGACAAACTTTTCCCAGTCTGCAAGCGACGGCTCATCCTCGTCTTCCGCGATCGGCGGTGAGAGACTGGCCATCGGGAAATGCTTCGCCTCTTTCCACAGTTTCTCCACGCCCTCGATGTCCAACGCGTCAAGCGAACGCATCAACGTCGACAACGTGCTCAAGAGCGGTGACTCGTGTAGCATCGGGGCAATTGCCGCGACAAACGCATCCTTCATCCCATCTGGACCAGGCTCTTCCTTTAGAAACGACGCGAGTTGCTTGAAATGCGGGTCCTACGAAACAGCCTAGCGTCAGAACCTAACCGAGAATGGCCTACGCTGGAACTCACCGACTGCGGTTTCATCGTCTTGCCCTTTACAAACACTTTTAGATTATTAATCGCTCCATCGCTCTTGACCCACGTATCCCACAACGCTCCGAGCGCCTTGCGAATCCTCGCCTCGTCGCCCGAAAACAAGTCCAGTGGGCAGTACTCTCCACGCTCCTTCCCAGCCTTGGACCCATGGAACCCATGCATGCAGAACCGGCACCTCGCCAGCTTGTGCACCGAGGTCTCCTCACTCAGATGCTTCTTGTTTGGCAAAAACGCCCATTTCGGCTACACTCCAATCCATCAACAACTCGCTCCACTCGAAACGTAAAGCACACACCTTGATCTCCACAGCCCACCCCTCCCAACCAACCAGATCATCCGCCAAAACACCTTTACGCCGCGCAACATCAATCCCATCCACCCGGCGCCTCGCCTCGGGCCGCGCACGCTCCCCAATCCGCGCAAGCTCCTCGACCCACCGGCGGCCCATCCGAGTTGTCTCCAACCGCGGCAAATAGCACAACGGCACCAGCCGCGACGTCACACGCGTCTGGAACGCAATCGTCGGATCGTCCGGTTGGTTATCGGCCTCCCGGTCTGCGTCTGGGTTCAAGTCTTCCCAGTCGCTGTCGCTGTCCGAGTCCGGGCCATTTGGGGGAGCCTGCAGCGTCGTGTTGGACCGGCCGAGGAGCAACGAGCGCGCACTGTGTGCACTGCGGATGCTCCGCAACGACTCGTTTGACCCGCGCACCCTGACCTTTTGCTCAGACTCTTCTGCAATCTCTAGCGGCTTGACAATCGCCCCTTCTTCATTGACCGTCTCCGAATTCCCCACCCCGACCTCCTTGACATCCTCGAGCGCCGGCGCCGCGCGCACGGACTTTCTAAGACGCACCACCGAATGAGAAAAAGCAGGATGGGGCGGTCCCCGGTACGAAAACACAATCGTCGCGCCGCCCTCGGATATATACTTCCAGTGCCGTGGATGCGTTGTCGAGAGGTTCGGTATGACTTCATTGTCCGCGATGGCCGGCGTCCACGGGACAGACTTTTGTCCTATCGCCGTCGGAGAATCAGCGATCGCAGTCACAGCATCGGCTGGGAGCTCCAAGTCCTGTGGGCGCGACAGATCGTGATCCTGGCCGTTCATCCTTGACATATCAGATATGCGGCCTCGAGGCTAGATGTAAACGTCTTCTGTGGAGAGCGAGGAGCGTAAGTTACGATATCCAGCAAAAAGAAGATTTCGCCAATGCAAGCGAGTTGGCCTCGAGTCTCCAAAGACTCCAAAGCTCCCGTCGGCGGTCCAACTCTTCTTCTCCTTCTCCTCGGACATAAAAGCCTCACCACACACCTCGCAATCAAACCACGAACAGTTTAGCCCACAAAGTGCGTCGAATTCGTTGCCACAGATGGGCAGGATAGGGTCGAGGGTTCGCGATGTGGCCAGCCCCAAGCGTCGTCGCCCGGTGGTCTTTATGGTTCCTCCCCCGAGCAAGCTAGGCCAACTTGAACGGGCGCTTGGACCAAGCGGTGCTGCCAAGTGCCGGTCTATTTCTGTATACTCTAGGCAGTGTACCATCGTCATCTTAACCCGAACCGGCACACACTTCAAGTTCTCATTTTTGCCAAATTTGTACAATACATTCAAGTCAAACCTTGCCCGCGATCATCGCTTCAATGGACACCAGGGAAATGGCCCTCGACCGGGCTCTTGACGAGATCGACACCGAAGCTGTTCATGCCGTCCTTCTTTGCACGGTGCAGCACGCGCTCGATTGCGTCCAGCCCTTTGAGCACGCCAAACGTCAACAGCCTATTTGATAAACAAAACGTTGGGAGGGTGCTTACCCTTGTCGAGGTCCTCAAGCGGAGGTCCGAACGAGATGCGCACGAAGTGGTGGCACGGGGACGAGAACAAGTCTCGGCGGTGCGCCGGGTTGATCTCAAAGAAAATACCTAACCCACCACAGGTCACGCCCACTCGAATGCCGTAACACAGCACGCCATCTCACCTGGAACAACAATCGTTTTTTCCTTCAGCAACTCTTCGAAGAACGTCTACAATTCCAAATTGTCAAATCCAGACTCTCCAACTTCAAATAACTATGACTTACCAATCCGTCGTTGAGCGGTTGCGGCAGCCCACGCAAGTCAAGCCAGATGTAAAACGTCGCCTGGGGCGGAATCGCAACCGGCAAACCCATCTTCTCGAGTCGACCCAAAACATGATCACGCTTCGCGCGGAAATGCTTTTGCAACGCAAGCTGCCCCAGCACACATTCTGTCAATTACGAAACTCACGAAAAATTTCACATTTGCGAACCTTTTCTTTTTCCACGTGTGCTGGGTCGAGGAGGGGAAGCGCCGCGAGCTGGAGTCTGACAGGACGGAAATAAGAATCCAGTCATCTGTCAGTAAGAGAACACAGAGTTGACGTACGGGTGGTTCGCACCACCATCTAGGAAGGAGCCTGGTTGCAAAATTGGATTATGAGTATCCGCCGGTGCAACACACGAGAGTACTATATCTATACCTGACTGGGACAGGGCTGAAATGAGATTCTTCGGGCCGATCACCCAGCATACGCGCCATCCGGGCAGACGCCAGTTTTTAGTGAGGCCATCGATGAGCACGACAGCGTCCTAGAGCAGTACGAGTAAGACTTGGGCATACGCGCAAGGCCGAGGATACGCTTACTTCATTCACATCTGTATCGGCGCAAGTTTCAGACACATTCCGGATTAGAGTTGACAACGGGACTTGCCGTTTACGTACGTAGCCCCCGAAAGCGACTTGCCGGTCTGCTCTCCTTCCTCGTACATGTACCAAGAATAAAACTAAAATCATAGGTCAACCAATTATCAAATCGGACATGCACATCCGCACGCACCTCATCCAAAACAACAGTACAATGGTTCTGGCACAAACTGACCAAATCCTTGAGCTCCTCACCCTGGATGACCTGGCCTGTCGGATTACGCGGATTCGAAGCAACAATAACCTGGAGACCTTGCGAGCTGATATCGTGCTAGAGATAGGCTGCCCGTCAGGAAAACCACGAGCGACAAATACACTCATTTCAAACCTTGGCTTGGTTAATGTCGATCTTGTACCCGGACTGTGATAAAGGCTTCATTAGGCACTGCCTTGTTTCCACCTTCCGTCGACGCTTACCTCGGGAGTCAACCTACAGAACCCGTCAGACCATGGAAAGACTCAATCTAACAAGCGACTTACGCCGTGGGGATCGGCACCAGCCGCTTGAAAACACTCAGGACCTCACTATATGTCGTATACTCAGGGACCTGGTATCCACAATACCTAGACTCGCAAATTAGCCGTCATTTCAAGTGAGGAACCAGCGATACGTACACATCGCCAACGACGGCAGCGACACGCGAAAGTCCAGCACGTCCGCCAGGCACGATGCACCTATCAGAGATAGATCATCGGTATCAATGCGCACAAAGGAGCGGTTCCCCGCATCAGTGAAACACACGCACACGTTCTCGTGGGTGTACTGGCTCTTTTTGCCCTGTCGGTACGTGTGATTGTACAGATCGGCCACAGCCTTGCGAAGCTCCTTGAGGCCTGCACAAACACCGTCAGTTGAAAAAACGGACGATGGGACTAGGACGCACCGGTCGTAGGCGCGTACTCGAGCGAATCGTGCGTAAAGGTCACGCTCTGCGGCCGGGCCGGTGCATCAGGGATATCCCCGACCTAGAAACACACAACAAATAACAATCAGATCGGCAGGATCGACAGGATCGTCCCCCGCAACGTACTTCAGGCGCTCCCTGGCCTAGTCATCCAACGTTAATATTAAGCACATCGCCATTGCCCGTAATTGATGGAACTTGCCTAGGTTCGCCCATTCAGGGTTGCCATATACGAACCCGTTTGCCATCGCGCTGCGTGAAAAAAATAAATCCCAAGTCTAAAACGGATGTAGAGCACACATACCGATCAGTGCAGTAGATAACGCCCGTGCTTCCTGGGTGCTGAATGCCCGGCACAGTCTCTTCGTCAGGGTTGATCGTCTGCGGCATGCCCTTGGGCGCATGACCCGGATACGACCTGAAGATCTGTCGTAGAATAGGTAAGGACGGTGGCGAGCGCGGATGACAGAGAAACATGCCTGGTGGGCTTCACTGTTCTTCTCATTCCGCCGCTTTACGATAAAGTCATGTACAAAGTCCTACGAAAACGTTCAAGCTCCATCGCAACAATCATGTGCGAGTGCGAACCTTGAGGTGCAAGGGCGTACGACTGCGCGATCCAGGAGTAGCCTGTCCAGGTGCAAGTGACATCTCGTGAGCTGGAGCCGGAGCTGGAGGTGTGCTCTCTTCAGGTGTTTCTTTTGCAGACTTGGCCGGCCTCGAGCGACGAGGATGGATCAGTTTCTGGAGGAACGACAGCATCGATTCTGGTCGTTTAAGTACCGCCCGAGTGCGTCACTCGGGCAGAGGGCACGACCTCGGCCATAATATTTCCACTTGTTCAGTAGCTGCCTCGAGGTAGCTAATTATATACACCGCACGTGCCCGAGCGCCAGTCGATGCTCGATACGCAGCGCCCGCCCTGGCGATGTGCCTATCTCCCAGCTATAATGGTATGGTGAGCGCGCTCTGGCAATATAGAGTGCTTGCACGAGGCTTGTGCGCAGCCACGAGAACACCAAGTCCCAGTTCTGGATGGGCCTCGGCTTGGCGGGCGGTAATCGCATCTGATGGATGAGCTCATATAGCGGGATATAGGTACTAACTAGTTATACTTGAGCGGTTAAATAATCACATTGATTGATGCACATATTCCTTGGAGAAAACTACATCCCAGATTTTTGGGTGGGTGACGGACGACTACAAGAATATGCCAGGGATATACGGGACACATACAGAGTGGGGATGACGAAGGCAAGCAGACCGCAATAACAACAAGCGAAGCAAAACAAGGAGGGTCGAAAGCAGAGATGAGAGATAGAAGAAGCGTCCATAAGTACGAAGGCTGGGTACATGTCAGTCCATTTTCAGTCAGGAAGAACGAAGAGGGAACAAAAAGGGAGCGCCTTGAGATCAATCAACGAAGAGGAAAAGCATAAACAAGGTACTTCTTCACAGCGCCAAACCGTTTCGCCGACCGTTTTCTGCCATAATCACAGGTTGATCGTCGGCATGGGTTCCCGCCACCCAGCCGTGCAGCGGGTCTATCGTGTTCACCTCGCTGTCAAACTCGGGCAGCGTGGGCAGCATCGGGACCTGCTTGGAGTCCGTGTGGGTGAATTGAAACGTGTTTTGTTGGGCCGCAGCCTCGTCCGGCCAGATGTACTCGAACCGATCGGGGGTGATGGGTGTCGACGAAGACGAGACGTCGCTAACGCTATAGTGCATGGTCTGCATGTCCGAAAGGGGATATTCAGACGGCGACGAGTGGGGTTCGTCGGGGCGCATAGGGATGCTGCTAGGGCACAGTCAGTGCTATAGCTCCCAAAGGTTAGGCGTGTACTTACTCGGACATCGATGGAGCATCTAGCGTGGTGTTCCAGACGCCCGTGGGTGGGTCCTGGTGCAAGAAGGCATCCTGACCATAGCGGAACCCGATATGGGGCATCGATTGAGCGTACCGAAGTGCGGACTCGGAAGACGCGGCACGGTGCTCGAGCCTGGAGGGCTGGTGCAGGCTCAGATTGCCGTGGCTCAGCGTCGGGAGGGCGATCGGAGCGCTCGCGGACGCTGCTCGTTCCCGGGCGGTGGGCGGGGGCGAGGGGAGTCCAGACGCAAGACTCGCGGGGGAGCCACTGTCAGACCTTGCTCGGCTCGGTTGCTGGCGGATGCCAGACTCGGCCGCCTTGCTTTGTCCGCCCAAGGGCGAGTCCTGGACGGTCTCGGAGGACGTGCTCGTGGGCGAGTCGGCGTCGGCCGTTTCAGACACGTCGGCGAGGGCGTGCGCGCTCGCGCCGTCGAGGGGGTCCTGGGACCCGCGGCGACCGGTCCTGTTGGGGCCGCGCATGCGGCGCTCGCGTGCGTACTCGCAGATGTGGCCGCGGGCCTGGCAGCGCTGGCAGGTGGGCCGGGCGCCGTTGCACTGTTGCAGACGGGTTAGCACGCAGGGACGGGGGGTGCGGGGGCGCCTGACCTTTGCTTTGCGCTCCCTGCACTTCTCGCACGCCTGGTTGGTGCGCTGCCGCTTGGTCGGGGTCGGGCTGCGCAGGAAGAAGGCAGCGGTGCCGGGGGCGGCGGCGTCCTGGTTGAACGGCTGCCAGGAGACGAGGTTCCAGGGGTGCTCCTCCTTGGGCTCGCCGTGCGAGAGGGACATGGCGTGCGGGCGGCCGGTGCTGGGCGTATATGCGCGGGCATTCGAGGGGACGGGGTGGGACGTGCACATGGACGGGAGCGCGAGCGAGCTCATGGAGCCGCGGGAGCCGCGGTTGAGCTTGGAGACGTCGAGGTCGGGGGGGAACATGACGTCCTGGGTGGGGAACGACGCGGTGCTCCACGGCGAGCTGTCTCCCGAGGCGGAGACTGGCGACGCGCCGGCCGAGGGCAGCAGGGCGCTCTGGGGGCTGAAGTCGGGGGCGAGCGGCGCAAACGGGTGCGGGGGGAAGGCATGCGGGGCGGGCTGCCAGTCGTAGAGCGGGGCGTCGTAGTCGACCGGGTGCATGGTGGGCGGGAGGCTGGCGAAATGAAGCGTGGCACTGGCAGGTTATGAAGGTTGACGGCCTCGATCTGTTACCTCAGTGCCGGGTCGCCCTCCTCAGCAATTGATTTGATTCGAAATCTTATTTCCCCGTAACGTCAGTTGGGCTCAAGGATTACCCGCGGATCCACGCTTGCCCTGATCGTCTGCCATGATTGCCCGTTCCGCCACCGCCGACAGATGCCTCGCAACCGCCTGTGCGCCCCTCGCCGGCGGTGGCGGCGAGCCCAGCAGGCCACGTGACCCCGGCGCCTGATCCGCGACTCGGTTGCTATGTGCGGCCCCACGCTGCGCAGGAAGATCGCCCGTTGATCGACATGCAGCTCCAGATTCTCGTTAATGAATTCTCAGGCAAATCAGTGGATTAACCGCTTCGGCCACGATCCCGCGCGCTGGCCCGTCCCCATGGTGACGCGCCGACTATCAGCGCCCTCTGCGCGCTCAAGGCACCGTGACCCGTCGCAGGACGCCTGATTTCCACCGGCGCCCAGCGTTATCGCGGGTGCATTCCCCGCCGCGACTGATTGCTGCTGATTGTGGAGTTGCTACGCTCAGAGGCGCCACTGGCCCGGCAGAACCCGATCGGCCAAAGTAGCGGTGTTTGTTTGGGCGTACATCGCAGTCATTAACGCGCAAACACGCTCCGACGGTGGCAACGATCTCAAACTTCGATAGACCAATTCCATGGCCCGACAATTCTGATCGTAGGTGCCTTGTATTCGCCAAAAGCACATGAATCAGTCTGAATTTGACCCTCGTTTCAGCAAGCCTCGGTCCAAGCCCGCTGGCCCCCAGCGAACGCATTCCGTCGACTTCCCGGCCCCCGAAATTCACACCGATTCGACCACGGCCCACCAAGCACTAAACTGGCTAGCCCAGGATGAACCAGCCAGACCGGCCGAACAACGGGTAGCGTTTTGCCCGTGTCCGCGTGTCTCGAGTCCCCTGCCAGCGTAATCCAATTAATCCAAAACCTTAATCCAGGACAGGCAAGCGTGCGATGGCCCTGCCACTCGATGACTGGGCACTCCCGACGGTACGTGCGGCCGGGCGTGTATGCGCCCCGATGGACACGATAGCACCGAGCTGTCCCCCTGTTGCCCAATGCAGGAGGCGGGCCCCGTCCAACGATCCCGGTGCTGCTCGCAAGCCCCTAACCACAACACGGGCAACTCTTGCCCAGGCACTGAACTCTTTCCCACATTGGAAGTGCTTTCCCAAGGCGTTTTTTTGCTTTGGGCCCACACCATCAAGGTTCACCCACTGTTCTTGGTTGCGCTATTGCCAAGAGGGGTTCCGTACAATCAACCGAATTTCTGGGATAAGCATATCACGATCAGCGTGGTCGGACGTCCAGGAAAAAGTACGGTTTTCAGGCCTCGCTCGAGCCTGCCGATACAAACGGAGATAGCACGTTTGTCTGTTTCGAGTCAAGACTCGATTCCAACTGGTCATGCGAGCACGGTATGCGAGTTTCAGCCCGTCGTGCACGATTTCAACCGTTTTGTCTCCTTCCCTCGGGTCTTTTGGGATCACCACTCTGCTGGACTTGAAAGATAACAAAAGTTCCCGACGGAGCCCAGGGCTTCGACGACATGTGACGTCTCGAGTTTGTCACCAGGCCGTGGCGCCTCTCTTCGTTCCCCCAGGCTCGGATCCTCGAGCGATAGACGCCGTTCCCAATGCCCTTCTTTTCTTCTGTTCCCCAGAGCTCGTTTAGCGTGGACACATGCCTTGGTTGGCGCCAGACGGCGATCTCTGGATTGGGAAAGAAAGGAACCTTTTGGCGCCTCCCAGTGCATTTGACCGAATGAACAGAATAGAGGGATTATACGAGGGGCCAGATTAACTGAGCTCAACGTTGAACTCGCGTCCTATGAGCATACGCCTGATCTCCTGCGTCCCAGCACCCACACAGTACAACCGGGCATCGCGGAGTATACGCCCAGTGGGATAATCTCAGCACAGAATTTCAGCACACTCTGGCGCCGCTGCACATCGCATACACGTACCGTTGATGTACCCGTTCCCGCCCAGACACTGCATCGCGTCGACCGCGACTTCGACGGCGCGATCAGAAGAGTACAGAATAGCACCCGCGCAGTCCTAGAGTAGGGTAAGCACAGCAAGCTCCGCGGCCCGGTTATGAGTTTGGTTTGGCATAGGGACGTACGCGGCGACTGATTTGGTTTCGGTCGCAAGCCCTTGCTACGGCATATACATAGCTCCGGCTCGCGTTCAACTTGGTGTACATATCTACACACAGCCTTTAACGAGTATTCAAATCCCCGGACACGGATCTCACCTGCAATCTTGCCTGTGGCGAGAAAATAGTTTAGTACACGACGGCTAAATGGGCGCTGTTGACGGTTGCTTGCCTTGCATCAACTGGAAGGAGCCTATGGGCTGGCCAAACTGCTTCCGTTCGTGCACGTACTCGACCGCCACGTCGAATGCGGCCTGCATCAGACTAGGGGGTAGGTGAGTTTGACACGCTGGTGACAATCGAGTGATGGGACTTGCCCGAGTGGTCCTCCGCTGAGCACGAGCCTCTCTAGATCCAGACCGCTCATTAGAACACCCGCCCCCTTGTTCAGTTTCCCGAGGATATTTTCTGACCAGCCCTGTTTAGCAACGGCGGAGCAGCCACGCGGCACGGCGAGCTTACCACTCGGCACGAAGCAGTCTTCAAAGACAAGTTCACATGTGTCGCTCCCGCGCATCTGGGTTCGGGTCAGTCACCCCACTGGGTCCGATCGGTACAACGCACCCCAAACTTGTCAAGCTTCTGGTGAGTCGAAAATCCTGGCATGCCCTTTTCGATGATGAACGCAGTTATTCCCTTGGAGCCCTCTCCAGTCTTTGCATACACCACGAGCGTATCGGCCACCGGGCCGTTGGTAATCCTGCACACCGCTCACACGACGCCCTCCTGCCTCCACGGCACACGACTCACCAAAACTTGTTCCCGTTCAACACATACCCCCCATCCTTGGGCGTCGCCTTGAGCTGCATCGCCACGACGTCGCTCCCCGCGCCCGCTTCGCTCATCGCGAGCGCGCCGACCTTGGTGCCTGCAACGAGCGGCGGGAGGTACGTTTGCTTTTGCACCTCGGTCCCGTGCCGGTGGATCTGGTTCACGCATAGATTCGAGTGGGCGCCGTACGAGAGCGCGACCGAGCCAGACGCAGCCGAGAGCGCTTCCATCGCGAGCGTGTGCTGGAGGTAGCCCGAGCCGAGTCCGCCGTAGGTTTCCGAGACGGTGATGCCCAGGAGACCCATCGAGCCGAGCTTTTCCCATAGGTCCTGGGTGTCGTGGTTTAGGTGTTTGGATTATGGGTTGGGGGCGGGTTGCGTACCATTGGCGACTGGTTCGTCTTGTCGATCTCTGCTGCTCGGGGCGCGACCTCGCGTTGTGCAAAGTCGTGCACGGCGTTTCGAAACTGGTGAGTCTACCATGAGTCGATGCTCGCCCGCCCATCGCGACGCTCACCTCCATCTCCTCATCTGTTAATCCAGCCACCGACGCATTGTAAAATGTCGACGCGCGCCGGACCGAAGCACTGAAGCGTGTCGTCAGAGCCGAAGAGAAGATGCGCGAGCGAACAGAGAGCATTGTCGAGTAGCAAAGCGGCACAGAGAGCAGAACAGCACAAAAAATGTCGACAAGAACACAGACTACGCGGGCAAGACCGTCTCGTGCGTCGGCGGCACGGAGCTTGAGCCATCTACCACGTGATTCTGCTCGATCCACACGGCGTCATCGGGCGGTTACCAAACTCAATGCTGGAATCACGTTGGATGTCGTCAAGGGGCTGTACGCGTCGCATAGAATTACCCAGAGATGACATTATCTCGACATGGGTTGGGCGCTTGTTTTAGCTACGCGTGCAGCACGCTTGGCCAGATCGTTCTGATCTATGCACCTGACAAGTCCGAGGATCCGACAGACGTGCTCTAAAAAGACCAGTCCGCCCCCCTCATCATCATCTTCCTCTTCACGTTCACGAGCATCTTTAATAGCATTTGATCCCCCCACCAAGTCTATTCTCAATATGTCAACGGCCGAAACCGCTGCGCCCAAAGACGTAAGGCGCCTCTTGTCTGACCCCAAGACCGTTGCTGTGAGCCCGAGTTTCAGCAATATGAGCCATGCCTCGTTCTAATCACACTCAATTACATCACGTTCTTGTAGATCGTTGGGTGTCCGTTTAGGTATGTTTCGCGGCACATCGTCGGAACGCCTCTATCACTAAAGTATATCGACTCTTCTTCCTCCTTGCGGCTGGCCCACACACAGTGGAGGTCAGGTGCGTATATTCACCCCACCCCCACCCTCAAAGCTAGACGCCACATTTCTGATGCGTTCGCGCGGTAGCCAAAGCCGGGCGTTGATCACGGCCCGATCCACCTCATCGACGCTGGACTCGAGCAGCAGCTGTCCGAGCTTGGCTGGGAGGTCAAGTTCGACGGGCACCATCAGTTTGAGGACATCGACGCACAGGCTGATGCCCCAATCGGAATTCTAAAACGCCCGAGACTGGTATCAAAGGTATCTCAAGCGGTTGCCGAGGCCGTCGGTGCACATGCGCGGCGGGGCGAGCTGCCCCTGACTCTTGGAGGTGATCACAGTTTGGTGAGTCGGGTCTTTGCCTTTGCGGGACTCATTGCCTTTATGAGTGCATCATTCTGAGCTTTGGATTTGATAGGCTATGGGCACGATTTCAGGCGTTCTCAGTGCTCATCCGGACGCTTGTGTCGTTTGGGTCGACGCCCACGCGGACATCAATACCCCAGCAACGAGCGACTCGGGCAATATCCACGGCATGCCCGTCTCCTTCCTCCTCGGCATCGCAGGCGAGCTCCCCAAACACTCGCCGCCTGCAGACCCAGAGCCCTTTGGCTGGATCAAGCCGATGCTCCAGCCTGACCGGATTGTCTACATCGGCCTGCGCGACGTGGACGCGGGCGAGAAGAAGATCTTGCGCGAGCACGGGATCCGTGCGTTTAGCATGCACGAGGTCGACCGGTACGGTATTGGCCGTGTCGTTGAGATGGCGCTCAAGCATGTCAATCCCGACGGGACCCGACCCATTCATCTGAGTTTCGATGTCGACGCGCTGGACCCGTCGGTCGCGCCAAGCACCGGGACGCCGGTCCGCGGTGGGCTCACATTCCGCGAGGGACACTACATTTGCGAGGCAATCGCCGAGACAGGGTTGCTGGTTGGTCTTGATATTATGGTGAGTCCTTGTGCTTCTCGATTGATTGCGGGCGGAGGTTAGTAGAGTCGAAACTTTTGCTGATTTGGGTTTGTAGGAAGTGAACCCGTCGCTCGGCTCGAGCGACGCCGATGTGAGCGCCACGGTCGCCGTGGGGTGTTCGCTAGCCAGGAGCGCCCTCGGTGAGACTCTGTTGTAGGTGACCTTGCTGTGTGACCTAGCCGGAGAAATACAAGTGTATCAAGTTGTTTGAATAATTCCGCTGGGGAAGCCTATCTTGCACAAGGTATAGTCAGCTCAATAGGCGAGAAGCCGCTGTGGCAACGGCAGGGTACGCGCACCGCTCTGGCACATAAATAACGCGTATCATTAACTTCCGGACCCTTTAAGGGCGGCACATCTCCGAATGGGAGTACCGCCGGAGAGTCTATCGCATGTGGCAAGGAGCTCAATTAAGGTGTTTACGAATGTATTTGAATAACCCAGTCTGTTCAAATGGCGTAAAACCTAGAATTTCAAGTGATGCGGTGCAAAATCTATTAGAGGGCGCAGACGGGCAGCAGTTATCAGCGACCAAGCACTCGAGCCGCCACCTACGTGCGTCACTAGATTGAAACACCGCCAACTCTGCGTACCTTTTACCAGCAGAATTTGCGCTTAAACGGGTAGCTGGAGAGTGTAGTCTGAAATGAAATGTGCCTCGAATGAAAGTGCTGAAATCCGCGAGCCACGTGGGGATGACTCGTCTGGGTGGAGATGAACACATCTCCACACGGTGATCAGCTCAGCTGCCAGTTGGCGGAGAACGGACGACGCTTGCAGCGAACAATGGAGGCGGGGATTTGCAATGAGATGCTCCCGTGCGCTTCTGCGCTGACCAATTTGTAGGCGCGCGTTGTATACCGTGTGCGCCTCCTTTCTCCTGCAGCTCCCGCAGAACCGTCCGCGGCCGGCCTGACCCCTTTCCACGTGCGGGTTTTCGTCTCCAACTTGCTTCACGCATCATCACGTCCGCGCTGAGAAAGGCTCGCGACCGCGACCGTTGCCGTGCGCGGGCAGTCCCACGTATAAGTACAGGCGGGCCCTTCAGGTGTTCATCTCAGGCCCGACCCTCTCTCTGTCTGCGATCCCTGGCTAGACCGATCAACATGTTCCCCCTCTGCTTTGTTCGTCTTTTTGCGGTTTTGGCAGTCGCCAGCCTCGCGGCTGCCTCCCCGGTTCCTGGCCACCCTCATTCGTATTCGCCAAAGCCAAAGCCTAAGCCTAAGTCTGGCGCACTTGGGGTGCTATGTGCACTACCAATCGTGAAAGCCCTCTGTCGGCCCGGTGCTGGCGAGGTGATGGTGGCGACCCCTGTCGGAATTGCACGTGGACTTGAGACGAGCTCTGGCTCTTCCCGGTACGCCCTTCTTTTCCATTTACTCGCGATTTTTCTGACCTCTGTCGCAGTTTTGCGGTTCGCTACGCGGCTGCTGCGCGCTGGGACGTGCCGACCCAGGTAACAACATGGGAAATTCCGTATGTGCTTCCTTTCAGCTATTGAATGCGTGCTGACATGTAAGCGCCCCGAAGCGGTAACGACGTCAACCAGCTCCCTCTGGCGTGCCCACAAGATGGCGTCAACGGGTCCTATTCCGAGGACTGCCTTCAGATGATCATCTACTCGCCCTCGCCGTCACCGACATTGCTTGGCAAGGTCCCAGTGCTTGTTTGGTAAGTTATTTTTAGGGGTAAACAGGGACAAACAGCGCGTCTTACCTTTTTCGGTCAGGATTCATGGCGGCTCGTTTGTCGTCGGATCTGCCAATGGACCGGGTATGGATGGCTCGGCGCTGGCAAAGGCGACAGGCGGCATTGTGATTACGATCCAGTACCGTTTGGGAGTGGTAGGTTGCCGCATTTTTAACGCATACATCTTGCTTATCGATCCGGTTTATCTTTAGCTCGGGTTCGTTCCACCGTCCGGGCTGAACGGCAACACCAACCTGGGGCTCCGGGACACGATCACCGCTCTTCAGTTTATCAACAAGGTCATCCCGAGCTTTGGCGGCGATGCGACCCAGGTCACCGTTGCTGGCCAGAGCTCGGGTGGACAGATGGTTCGAGCTCTCCTCGCGTCCCCCAGCGCGTCCGGTCTCTTCAAGTATGCATCCATCCATTCTGACCCGATGGACTACGGCTTCTACAAACCGACTACAATATCTACCTTTCAATCCTATCTCTTCAACAACGCTTCCACCGCTCTCGCTGGCTGCTCTAATATCGCCTGCCTCCGCGCCGTCCCGCTCTCTGAGATCATCAACGCCCAAAACAATCTCCTCGGTGTTGCGCCCGGCCTGGACCCCGCCAGCGCTGGAGGCAGCCCCATACGGCCTATGCACGACGGCCAGCTTATCCAGTACACCCTCACCGATGGCTCGTTCCCGCCACAGATGAAGAACGTGATGGTCATGACGGTGAAGGATGAGGCGGCGGCGGTGATTGGCACAATGATGAGCACCCAGATCCCGCCCGCAGCTGTCGACCCCACAATCGAAGGATTTTATGGCACTCCCCGGGGCACGACGATCGTAGAGTCAGACAACTATAATGCGAACACGTACGCGGCCCAGGCGGGGGTTGCTCCCGGAGACCAGGGAAGAGCTGCATTGACCGAGCTGTGTAAGCTATCCCCTGTCGCTGCCTCTGACAAAATGCTAACACGCGTTTCTAGTTACCGATGGGCTCTGGAGGTGCCCCTCCTGGACTTTCAGCCGCTCTTGGGCCGGCAAAGGCGGACAGGTCTACACAGGCGTCTTCCAAATCGGCGCGACCTACCCCTCGAACAGCGGCGTGGCCTACTGCGCCGGGCGTGTCTGCCACCAAGACGACATCTACATCCTCTTTGGCACTACACCGTCCCCTAGTCCTGCCCAGACCACTTTGACGCAGGAGATCCAGGCGCGCTACTCGGCGTTTATGCGTACCGGCTCACCAAATCCTTCTGCTGGCTCGTACGCAGCGTGGGCGCAGTCGGGTGTATCGGACGTTGCGGCGCTGAAACTTGGCGGGAGCGGTACTCAACCGGCCGAAGCGTGCGATCCTAGCTTCTGGGGAAACCTCGTACAGTACGATTATCAGATTTTTGGGCTTTAATTCTTTTTAATTACTTCGACCTTTGATGTATATGACTTTTGTGTACGACTTTTTGATGCTTCCTGCCTCGAGGTGGGTATGGTAACATATCTTATTCTAATAACTTTAACTTTGTTCTTGATGGTATTCATTTTCTGAGATGTATGTTGACGACTTGTATGATTGAATTCTATGATGAGTATAGTGTTGCTGTATGAGACAATGGTCAGGCATAAAGGGGTAGAATGAATTTAACCGTTAGTCCGACTCGGATGATGCAAATTGCCACACAGCGTTCACAGCAGCAACACGGACTTCAACAAGATTGATTGATACATCACGGTTGTTGTTTACAACGGATTCAAATACAGTTCAATTCCTTTAATCATCGAGTTTCACTTGAATACCTGGCACAAACTGCCGCACCTTGGTTACGACAGCATCTTGGACGCTCCCCCATGCCTTGTCCTCGAGCTAACAAAAGGAGTACTTTCGTCAAACGCATTCACCCAACCAAACGCTAGCATACGACTCACCTTTCGATGGCCTCCTGAAACAACCTCGAGCACGCGGTCTCGCAGGCCTTTCTGGATCCGCTCAATAATTGTCTTGAGCTTGTCCTTGATTTCCTCGAAAATGTTGAACTCTCCTCCGCCACCATCACGCTGTTGTTGTTGCTGCTGCTGGCCATCAGAGAAAGGGTTCCCACCAAGGACTTTCATCAGAGGTCCCGAGATCTCGTCTGGCAAGGAGCTGAATAACGCCTCTTCGATCTTTCCGAGAACTTCACGAAAATCTTGGCGTGTATGGGCCCGAATGATCTGTGTCGCAGGTGAGTAGGCACCGAGGCAATCACATTCGTGTATGAAGAACACGCACCGTGAGCCCATCTGATAGCTTCTCACTCAGGAGGCCAACAAATCCTCCAGGGGCCTCAGGAACAGGATCACCGCCTGGTCCAACGCCACGGGATGCGCCACCCGCGTTATCCGCCTTGGAAAATCCACGAATCAGCCCGCCGATGCTCCCGATGGCACCCTCGCCGAGCTCGCTCAAGGAGATATTACCCTTGAGGAAATTCTTGACTTGCGTGAGCGCAAGGAGCGTGAGTTTGTCCGCGAGCGGAGCGTGCAGGTCCGTGAGCACCTTGGCGACCTTTTCGCGCAGCTCGGGCGCGACTTGCTTCGCCTTTTCGAGCGGGTCGATGTTAAGTTCATCAATCGTGTGCGCCACGGCAGCAATCTTCCCACCAAACCCGTCCTCGGCTGATTTGGCGAAATCTGTAACTTTGTTGACTGCTGCCTGGAAGATGTTGCGCTCGTGTTGTGGCGCAGTTTCGCCGTTTGATTGCGGGTTGAAGATCGCCATCTGTGTACCGAGGATATTGGCCGCTTTGCCCGCAAAGGGCAAGCCGCGTGTGCCATAGTCGGGTAGTGCGAGTGCGCCGGACTTGTTCTGTGGAGTTGGATAGGTGAAGGTTGGGACGCCTGCCCCGTATTGCTGCTGCTTTTGGATCGCGTTAGGGTCTTGGGTCACTTGGCGTGGATCTTCACGCGCTGCGCGGAATTCGGCGATATTGTTGGCACTTTGGAATGCGGAGAAGTCCCCTCGAAAGACAGCCTGTGGGCAGGTCAGGTCGAGGGTATTGGGCAAGGGATTGATGGACTTGCCTCGAATACGGCCTTTATGTGTTCCTCCAGAGACTGGAGCGTTGCATCTTGAAATACTGTTATTTCGTCCGATACTTGCTTTGAGATGGAGGGCGCAAATGCTAGTTCAGGTTTAATTAAAGTAGGACGACCGGGTGATGAGAACTTACTGTCGACGTACTTGTCGATCCATCCCAAAGCAGGTCCTGGCAGATGCAAGGTCTTGCCCTGACCTCCGTTTCCCTTGTTGCCGCCGTTTCCTTGGTTCTCGGTAGCATGTTGCAACGCCTCTTGCGCCTTTCTGAAGAAACTATCCATGCTATAAGCGACCGCCAATGGAGAGCCCTATGCAACGAAGAGAGCGAAGGAACCCAACGATGTCGTCTGGAAGATAAGGCAGCGGGGGTATCGTTATAAATGGTCCATCATGTGATGGTCGTGTATACGGCATCATGCCTCGCAGAGGCCATGAGCGGTGCTCGAAATCAATCGATTGAAGGGGGTTGAAGACAAACACGCGCTTAGCGCCCACAACCCCGCAATAGGGGCAGCGGTCCCGAGCGTTGTTTCACCCAACCACGTCAGTACACGACCACCAGTCCTCGCGACGACTAGAACAAATACAACAACTACCGTTCTCTCATCCAAGTGCCCAATAAGACCTCGGAGTTTGTTTTCTTGTGATATATTTCTGGGTAGTTTATTAGGTTACCACTCGCGCTTGTGGCTTTTCTGGGTTTCCGGACACATATTTGCATTTTTTGCTGGGAAACACGCGTTCTATACCTTGCTTCACTCATGTCGACCACCGTCGAGAGCGATTCTATTTCAACAGACTCGTGCACCGAAACCCTTGCTGCCGCCACTCTTGAAGATGTTTGGATCACTCTCAAGTTCACCTGGAGCGCGAAAGAATATACTGTCACAATAGCTGAATCAGATCGGTTGGTCCTACCAGTATACTAATGCCTGATTTTACCTCTGACGGCGGTTAAGAGTTCTCGACCTGAAAGACAAGCTGTTCGCCACAACCAATGTACCAAACGAACGGCAGAAGATATTGGGCTTGGTAAAGGGGAAGCTGCCGGATGATTATGTTCGAGTGTAAGTGTATAACAAAATCACTCTGGTCGAGATTGACGTTTTTCTGCTTGAAGCGCCGACATGAAGTTCGCGGCTACCAAGAAGTTTACGTTGGTAGGCACCCCTGTAGGCGCTGAGTTCAAGGAGGTATCAGACGATCAACTGCCGGATGTCGTCAACGACCTGGACCTACAACTCGATGCTACGAGTGCCGAGGCGCGGTCGATGGCGCACGACAAACGTAACTTGAGAAAGATTCAAGAAGCTGCCAAGAACCTAAGCCTCAACATCATGTATCCTCTTCGACCGGGAAAGAAACTCTTGGTCTTGGACCTCGACTACAGTAAGATGACTACACGTTTCAACTCGGGGCCTTGAGTTGATATTGTGTCGCCTGCGTAGCTCTCCTGGATACTAAGCCATTAACTTCTGGAGTACTACCTGCTGACGAGTGCATGCGGCCTGGGCTGCATGAGTTTCTTGGTCGGTATGATTTATGCTTGGCCGAGAGCAAGTTGAGATACCTGTTCGTCAGAATTGGCTTACCTTCACTACGACATTTGCATATGGTCTCAGACCAAGTGGACGTGGCTCGAAGCCAAGGTATGCTCCATATGGATTAAAGTGAACTTTAATGAACCTTGGTTTAAAGCTGGTCGAACTTGGGATGGTTGGCGATGAGCAGCGAACCTACAAGGTGAGTAGAGCTAGTAATGGTTACTATCAATATTCTGACATGCTACAGATATCGTTTGGTGCGCCTTCTGGGTGATTCTCGAGTTGCCTTGTTGAGAAGCTTCGCAGTTTTGGACCATACCCCTATGTTTAAGGTCTTCTCTATGCGGGATGGGAAGCCATTCAATCATGCCGTTAAAGGTGTGTCACTTGAAAGTTATATAGCAGCCCTATTGATATCTACTCTTATAGCTCTCCGTATAATCTGGGAGCACTTTCCCCAGTTTGGCCCCGAGAACACAGCTCACGTCGACGATTTGGTACGTTTTTTCAAAGCACGAATATTTGCACAACTTGACGAGTATTCTAGGGCCGGAATTTTGTGCTCAATCCGGGAGAAGGGATCAAGATATCAGCCTTCAAGCTTGACGGAACGCTCGAGTCTCAGAATGACCGCGAGCTGGAGAAACTAGGTCGGTATCTTGTATGGCTAGCATCTCATCCCGACTTCCGTGCTGTAGACCACAAGGCAAGTGCTCACTCCATTGACCGTCTGGATATAAGACTCAGTTATCATCATTTGTAGAACTGGAAAAAGATTGCTCGAGCCCTCAAGGAAACTGCGGGGAGAAATGCCTGAGTCGATGTACATGCTGTAACCTGTTTCCATTTATGAACGAGATTGGGGTTTAGATCTTATCTAATCATGTGACCAAGAGCAATGACCAACCTACTCGACCTTCTCTAATCTGCTCCTCCAGCGCACATCGCGATGATATCTACCGCCTCTCGCTCGCTGTCTCGTGCGGTTCGGAATGGAAAGAGCAGCGTTCCGACACTCCTCTCAGGCGCCAGACGGACGTTTACGCAGCCTACGCGTGCCGAGCGAGCGAGTGTCGTAGATACACCAACGTCATCTAAAATTGAGAACAAATTTACCCCTCGTGCAGGTGAGTCTCCCGGGGCCGTCATTTGTGATATGCTGACATGGTTTCCAGACATGTTGGGTTTCAAGTTGGAAGTGCCTGCAAAAGTACGAGGGACCGAGCGACCTATTTATCTGGATATGCAGGTACGTTGGCCACCTCCCGCACGCCGAAAACTGAGACAATCGGCTGCAGGCCACCACTCCCCTTGACCCTCGTGTACTTGACGCAATGCTCCCCTACTATACCGACCAATACGGGAATCCCCACAGCCGCACCCACGCCTATGGCTGGGAAGCCGAGGCTGCCGTCGACGAAGCACGAAAGGTAAGCTATTTAAACGATATCCTGCCTCGGATGCTGAAGCAACTTTCCAGCACGTTGCGGATCTCATTGGCGCCGACGCAAAAGACATCGTGTTCACTTCTGGCGCAACGGAAACGAATAACATGGCGATTAAAGGTGTGGCGCGATTTAACAAGGAAAAGCGGAACCACATCATTACCACCCAGACCGAGCACAAATGTGTGCTCGACTCTTGTCGAAAGCTCTCTGAAGAAGGGTTTGAGATCACATACTTGCCAGTCATGCCGAACGGTGTCGTCGACCTGAAGGTACTGGAGGATGCTATTCAGCCAACAACATGCTTGGTGTCCATCATGGCGGTTAATAACGAGACTGGTGTGATCCAACCTCTGAAGGAGATCGGCTCGATCGTGAAGAGGCACAAGGGTGTTTACTTTCATACCGACGCCGCCCAGGCAACTGGCAAAATACCATTGGACGTCAACGAAATGGGAGTTGACCTGATGTCGATATCTGGTCACAAAATCTACGGACCAAAAGGTATAGGCGCAGCTTACGTTCGCAGGCGGCCCCGTGTGCGCCTCGAGCCTATTATTAGCGGGGGCGGCCAGGAGCGTGGCCTACGCAGTGGTACACTACCGAGTACCCTCGTCGTCGGTCTCGGAGAAGCATGCAGGATCGCCGGGGTTGAAATGAAGGTCAGCTTTTCTTCCGCTAAAGCGTCGGTGTGGGTGTTCCTTGGATCTAGTGATGAAGTACTGCTTTTTGGTAACGCGCGACAATGCCTAGACTAGGTCTACGGCTGTCGGCGCTGTATTGCCCTATTGTGCAGGGGTACTGAAGATCGATTTTGTTCCATGCATCGGAGGGTCTTTGGAATCGTCACTGACCGCACTGCTCCCCCGCCCCCGCAGGCCGACCATGCGCATGTGTCGGCACTTTCGAAACGCCTTATTGATGGTCTGACCTCCCGAGTCGAGCACGTTGTTCGAAATGGCGACGTGAACGGATACCCCGGATGTGTAAATCTAAGTTTCGCTTATGTCGAAGTAAGTGGGGCTTCGCTCGGGGTGCTGGCCGCTCAACTGACCACAGCGTGTTGCAGGGAGAGAGCTTGTTGATGGCCCTTAAAGTGCGTAAAACTCAGCTCGTCATATTTAATTATGGGCGACCCACTGAGGGTCTGGATACCTTGCAGGATATAGCCCTATCTTCAGGTAGCGCGTGCACGTCAGCATCACTAGAACCGTCCTATGTTCTCCGAGCACTGGGTTAGTTGTTCCCGTCCCACGGTGCCGCCGCTAATTCCATGTGGCTGCAGGTGCGGCTGAGGACATGGCTCACTCTTCGTTGCGGTTCGGGATTGGTCGGTTTACCACTGAGGCGGAGATTGACTTTGTGATTGAAAAAATTGTGGTGGTCGTACAACGACTCCGTGACATGAGGTTAGCACCCGGCTCAAGTTCGGTGCCACTGTATACTAATAATATATCGTACAGCCCACTGTGGGAGATGGTGCAAGAGGGCATCGACATTTCCAGCATCGACTGGGGCCAGACCCAGCACTAAGCTAGCCTCTTCATTTGGTACTTGATCTTATTCGTGGCTCACGCGTAGCGTAGTATTGTAATGCATGAAAAACATCATGACTAGTTCGTATGTAATCCAACAAGTCAGGGATTATATTTTAAGCAGCAATAGTACAGGCAACAACAAAAACGATAATCTGGCTGAAGAAAAGAGATCCTTAGTCGCGACGATCGCGGTCGCTTCGGCGGTCATAACTATAACCACGGTCACTGCGTTGATCAAAGAACAAAGCTGATAAGTAAAAGGCATGACCAGACAGGTAGGCTCCATACTTATCGGCCTCACGCTCCTCGTCACGACGCGGGGACCGGCGGCGGTCATCGCGGCGGTCATCACGGTGTTCGCGCCTGTCGTCGCCGCGATAACGATCATCACGGCGATCGTCGCGGTGGTCACGGCGGTCGTCGCGGTCGCGGTAATCGCGGCGGTCGTGATCACGTCGGGGAGAGCGCGAACGGTCGCGGCGGTGGTAATCACCACGATCACGCTCGCGATCGCGGTCACGTCCTCCCGCAGGGCGCTATTTGTTGATTGTATTGGTACACGTGAGATTCTGAGGTGTTGGGGTGTACTCACATCGTCAGCGGCTACCCGTACAGGAGCGCCACGAAGGTCGCGCCCATCAAGAAGACGGACAGCGTTTTCGGCGTCGCTTTGCGACACATACTCGATTATACTGCAGGAAAGTCAGATTAATCAATAACTCTGCTTGGAGCATGCAAGACTCACCCCTGGTTCGGCGCATCGCGGTCAACATCGGCGAACGAAACTGAGCCGGCCTCTCGAGCAAAGTCCTTGAGGTCCTAGTGGTGGTGACGAACATATCCGAGATTAGGGAGGTTTCTTCATGCCTCGGAGCCCATGAACGCAAAAAATGAGGAGGGAGAAGCGGGTCCACACGGCCAACAGACGAGTCCTGGTCGCCATCAAACTCCACTCGCGGCACGGGACCATTGGAAACGGAAGGTGAAGGAAAAGCTGCGCGCCAGGTGGCCGTGGTATCGTGTAAGATTATCGTACCTGCCAGCTCGTGTCCCTCGATAGACCAGAAACAATGACTCGGAAGCCGGCGGGCCTGCGCGTGCGGGGTGGCGGTCTACTTGCAACGGTATTTTTCAGTCGAATTGTTGGGTGCAAAATGAAAATACATACGCGCGGTCATCAAAGTTGTCGCGACGGCGGTTTTCTTTGGCAAACTCGACAATGATGTTTTGACCCAGGAAGGTCTTTCCGTTGAAAGTGTTTACGATTTCTTCCGCATCCTGTACAACGATAAGCGTCCCACGTCACAGCAGCAAAGAGCGGTCACATACCCGGTTGTTCTCAAACTCAACAAAACCAAAGCCAGACATGACACGGCAGTCGATGATTTTCCCATACCCATCGAAGAACTTTTGGACGTCTAGAAAATGGCGTCAGAGCCACAGAGTACTCGGCAAATAATCAAACCTACCCTCGGGGCGAGTGTCGCTTGGAAGGCCTGGTACACGAGCATTCAGTACCGCAAAGTTATTTATGGATGGGCCCAAGGATACGTACGACCGAGATACAAGCGTTTAGACATGTTGTTTTTGGAAGTGGTCGTAGGAGTTGAGATGGAAAAACACGACGTTTGACGCGTTGTACACAGCCGGCTGACTAATCTCATTTAGGGCCGGCGAGGACCAGCAGCCGGAATCACCTCTCGACCTCGACCTCGATTCTTGGGGGCTCCTCGGTGCGCCAAGTTTGCACAAGACTAAGCCCAGTCCCACATAACTCTCGGCGTTCACTGTCGAAGGCTAGTCTCCCAAGTGCAAAACCTCGGAAAATGCTATTTTTAGTACCTTCTACCTCTGGTCCGCTTGGCAGATCCGCAACGGTTACGCCGAACTTGATGTCTCACTCCGTTGCGGTTCATTATCGGCTATAGCACACTGGCGTCGCGAAACTTACTTCATCAACAACCTGAACTCGAATATCAATTCTGGCTAATCAGGTGGTACGCTGCCGATGGCTATATTTGACTGCGCATTGCGCAAAGCTCGGCCTTTGCGACGCGCAGTTTTGCCGACATTAAAGTCCAATCACAAGGTGCACGCCTCGCCGAGTATACCACCGCCCGGTCGCGTCGTCTGTCAACGACGCCAAGTCAAATATAGAACGCCGAGTGGGTATAAATCTTGACACTTGGGTCGTCAACACTCAAGTCAACAGTTTCCTCACTTCAGCTTCTCTCAACATGCCTATCAATACTCGTGCTCTCGGTGTCGCTAGCCTCTTGGCCATTGCGCCTTTGGCCCTCGCTCAACAGCCCATCTACGCGCAGTGCGGTGGTATCGGTTGGACAGGTGGAACGGTACGTTCATCTGCAGCACCGACTCGAAGTCGAAACTTATAGATACATAGACTTGCGTCTCTGGTACCGTTTGCACCAAGTTGAACGACTACTACTCCCAATGCTTGGTAAAGCTTCCTCTGGTTTACTAGCACATCCAGTGACTGACATGCTGCGTATAGCCGCCTTCCTCCACTACCAGCACCACGTCCACCAGCACCACTACAAAGCCGACTTCTACCACCGCGCCGGTTTCTGGAACTGCGACTTCCACTTCCACTTCTAGCGCTCCTGCCTCCACTTCCACCGACAACCCGTACACGGGCTACACCGTCTACCTCAGCCCTTACTATGCCGCTGAGGTCAAGGCCGCCACGGCTGCGATCACGGACTCCACGTTGGCTGCCAAGGCTGCCAAGGTAAACCAAGATTGAGCTTGAGGCTCCCGTTCGTAAACTGACGCTCCGGAACAAGGTTGCAAACATCCCGACCTTTACCTGGCTCGATGTCATGTCCAAGGTCTCGACTGTGAGCACCTACCTCGCCGATGCCAAGGCCCTGCAAACCTCCTCTGGGTAAGCTCTTGTCTACAAGGCATATTGAAACTAGCTCAACTTGGTTCTACTTCTAGCAAGAAGTATCTCGTGCAGTTGGTAATTTACGATCTCCCCGATCGGTGAGTCCAGCGAAAAACGTGCCAAATAGCCGATTTCCTAACACGACTGTACAGTGACTGCCACGCCAAGGCCTCCAACGGTGAACTCTCGATCGCCAATGGTGGTGCTGCACTCTACAAGCAATACATTAATGGCATCTCTGCCGCCATTAGCCGTAAGTTAACCTCAGTTCGGGCACCGTATCGCACAATTGATCCATTGTTGCCTGCAGAGTACCCCGACGTTCGTGTCGTCGCCGTCGTCGAGCCTGATTCGCTCGCGAACCTCGTGACCAACCTGTCCGACCCCAAGTGCGTATTATCTATCTCTTCAAGTTTGCCCTGTACTAATTGCAACTCTAAAGGTGCGCCAACGCAGCAACGACCTACAAGGAGTTGACTGCCTATGTCATCAGCACACTCACCCAGTCCAACGTCTACCTCTACCTGGACGCTGGCCACGCTGGCTGGCTCGGATGGAGCGCGAACATCCAGCCTGCTGCGCAGTTGTTTGGATCTCTCTTGACTCAAGCTGGTGGACAATACCGAGTCCGTGGCCTCGCTACCAGTAAGCCCGAATTTAGACATGCTCGGCATCGGGAATTTAACAGCGTTTCCAGACGTCGCCAACTACAATGCTCTCAACGCGGCGTCGCCCGACCCGATCACCCAGGGCGACAGCAACTACGATGAGAACCACTACATCAACGCTCTTGCTCCTCTCTTGACCCAGTACAACTTCCCGGGTGAGTAGACTTTTAGAGCCAACAAGTGTGTTACTGACCGCGCTCGAACAGCCCACTTTATCGTCGACCAAGGCCGCTCTGGCGTGCAGAACATCCGCACCCAGTGGGGTGACTGGTGCAACATCCTCGGCGCCGGGTTCGGCACCCAGCCCACGACCAGCACCGGCAACTCCCTCATCGACGCGATTGTCTGGGTCAAGCCCGGAGGAGAAAGCGACGGCACGTCCAACACCACCTCGCCCCGCTACGACTCTACCTGCGGTTTGTCTGATGCCACCCAGCCCGCTCCGGAAGCTGGTGAGTCTGATAACATTTCACGTGATTTCGACGCTGATAAGAGTGCAATGTTTCAGGTACCTGGTTCCAGGCGTACTTCCAGACGCTCGTCTCCAAGGCAAACCCGGCTCTGTAAACTCACGGCTTTTCGTCAACGGCTCGCTTTGACCCGCGCCACTTGTTCTGTTCTGTAGACAGTAGCGTTTTGCTGAATGAATCATTGCGCTATTCTTCTCTTTCAAATCATTGGGCATCGATGCGGGTGCGCTCGTATCAACCCGTCTAGAGTCGTCGGAGTCCCGGTCCGCTTGGAGTCGCAAGAAGGGGGGTCACCGCTAATGAGTGAAGCACACAGTGCCTCAAGGGCTGCGCCTAGAATGACAGTCGGGCAACGGGCCATAGGTAGGGGTGGCCGAGGCATGACGTCCCCGAAACACTCGAGCGTCTTTTTGAGATGTGGATCAAGAGCGTGATTCACCGACGAACGTTCTCGATTTAAATTAAGCAACCATCGCTTGCTGACGGCCATCGGCCGTGATAACAATCATCATTGTCAGATTAGGCCAACGGCCCCAAATCTCGTACTGCCTAGCAATAGAGTCTTATCATCGCCTAGCATGCTGACAGGTCTACTTGACGTGGGTCCCTACCACAGCCCGCGAGCAAAAAGTTGTCAAACGGGGTGCACGCAGCGTTAGGATGCCTGCCCCAACCCATTCGCACCACGAACTTCAGATATGCCATCGTCCGGCAACATCGAACGCAAGCCGGCCAACCAAAGGGCCCAATACGCAGACACCTAGACCTCGTTCCGCAACACGGCGACCTAGTGTAATTGTCCAGTCCGGCACACACGGACAATAAAATATACGTGCAATGATATCACCCCGGCACTCTAACACGCCCCCCGGCCTATCAACCTACGAGATACCCTAGCACACAAATATGATGTATGCCGTGCGTGAGTCTCTGAGCCTAGACAGCCGGAGCCCGTATTTAGGTGTGTTTGTTTACTCTTTTTGCTAGATCCCCGGCGGGAGACTAGAGCCAAGTCCCCAACCGGTCAAGCTCCAGCCAGCCAGATGAGATTCAGATCTGGCAGGTCGACCGCTGGCTGGGCCTGAGATCGCGCTGCGCTCCAAGTGGCCGACGCGTGAGATAAGTAGCGCAGTGGGACGATCGCTGTATAATTTATTATCCCGTTTTGGCCGTTATGAGGTGTCTCCCCCGCCCCACGTTTTCCGGCGATCAAACATGTGGCATATATGTGTGTTGTCTGTGTGCGTGTGGCTGCGCTGACGTGTGGCGCGTGTGTGAGGCGTAAATCCAGATTTTAATGAAACGGCCAGGTGGGATGTTGCGCGGCATGTATGCGTGCTTGTTGTGCGACGCGAGTCTTTCAAACGCTAGCTGGGTTTTCGAGACATGGCAGTCGAGTAGTAATGATGCAGCGGCTAAATGCTAAACCCGAGCCCCTGTCCCGCATCGTCAAGGCCAGAACGCGGTTCCGAGCTGTTTGATGAGTTGGAACTCGGCGAGTGAGCTGGTATACATCGTACCAGGGGATACGTGTGTAAACGACAGCATGTATGTAAATTTGGAACTGTGCCCGTGCAGAGGCCCTTGAGAGCATCGTTCAGAGCTATCGCCGACGAGCGGGAGCCGGCAACAATGCCCCAGTAGGAATACAGAGAAGTCTGAAAAGGGGCAAGTTCTCCGGCAACCAAGTGGTTTGTAACAATATCACCTGCAAGGAGCCAGACCCCCTCATCTCGGATTCACGCCTTGGCAATTTGCGGCAATCTCGAATCGTATGGTGTACAATGGATGCATGCATTATAAGTTAGAATGCCGGGGTCATGTCTCTACAAAAAGGCGCAAAACGATATCCAAAGTCTACATGGTACTCCTCTACTCTCTCCCTCCCCCCCTCTCGCCAGCGAGCGCTCACGGCCTCGCCTCATTTTGTGATACTAGTGCTCTGGTCGTCGCATCGCGGCAGGCCTTGAGCAGGTTCGAGAGCTCGTTGCCCCCGGTGCCCCGGACGACCTTGCGTTCGGTGACGGGCGGCGCGGACAACTCGCCGTTTTGGCGCATCGTGTCGAACATGGCGGCGACGGGGCATCCCGCCTTGCGGGCGGCCTCCTGGGCGGCCTCGGATCGCGACATGGACACGACATACAAGCATGCGATGCGCATATGGGCGTCGCGGAAGCCCTTGAGTGCTTTGATGCATGAATCATACGAGTCGTGGAGCGCTGGGGTACGGACGACGACCTCGCGCAGCGGGTTGGAGCTCGAACCCAAGACGTTCAAGAACTGTTGGTGGCGGCCGGGCATATAGCGCTGGAGCGAGTGTGAGCGCCGAGCTGACCGAGTGGAGCATGGAGACTTACCTGCATGCGCTGCATAAAAGTCCGGTCCGCCTTTTTGTTTTGCTCCGAAGGCGCGGGGAAGCGGGGCTTTTCGAGCTTGTGGTCGACATCGAGAAAGACGTCGAGCGAGTGCATGAGCGAGCTCTGGCCGGCAGAGGGGCCGCTGAGCTCGAGGTCAGACGAGTCGCCGACGCCCTCGAAGATCCAGCCAGGGGTATTGGGCCCGCCAGCGTCGCTGCCCCTGAACCACGGGCGAATCGCAAAATAGAACGCATGGGGGTCGCACGAGCACCTCACCGAGGTGAGAATCGCGGTGAGGTCGTGGATGATGTCGCAGAGGCGGTCGAGCGCGCCCTGGATCTCGGCCACGGCCTTGGGCGACGAGACAGAGGGCATATTTTGGTACTTGGTGATGAGTTGAAGCGCCTCGATGCCGCGGATCTCGATGCCGAGGCAGCACAGGTAAAAGTTTTGCTCGTCCCTCGCGGCCTTGTTGGAGGCTGTGAAGAGGGTCTGGGAGCGGACGTTGTCGCGCGAGAGGGGCTTGGACGAGTCGACGAGCGCATAGTTCCAGAGCACGGTATCGGCAAAGGTCAGAACCGGAGCGATCTCGAGCACACGCGAGACCTCTACGAGCGGCACGGCGAGCGACTTGGGGACGCGCATGGGCGCGGCCGGCTGGGCCGGGGGGGTCGAGTGGACGTAAAAGTGGACGAGAAAGGCGAGGACGTGGTGGGCGCGGCGGAGGAGCCGCACGTCGCGCAGAGACGCGGTGGAGAGCACGGGCGCCTAGTTTGGTAAGTATCAGAGCTTAAACGGAATCGCGATCGCACACACCGATGCAATGTGCTCGCGCCATTTCCGGCTCGATTCGCGCTTGGCCAGGGCCGCTTCGCTCATGTCTTCGCCAAGGCTAAGCACGCCGTGGGGGCGGTTCGCGGCATCGAGGGCCTGCTCCCAGAGTTCGAACGCGGGGGGCAGCCGGGCGAGGGGCGGCTCGGTGGGGAGGAAGCCGGAGGTGAGGTCGACGTCGTAGTCGGTGGGGTCGAAGCGGGCCCTGCTCGACGAGGGCCGGGAAGCTCCGGGGGCGGGCTGGAGGACCGAGGGGAGCAGCTGGGCAGCGGCGCGGGCGACGTAGCGGATGGTGTGTACGGGCGAGATGCTGGTGAACATGGCCAAACAGGCTTAGAAGATATCGGATGATGGGGAGAGCAGAGTGGCCATGGCCCATATAAGCGCAGGCCAGTGCGATCAGGGCCTCGCACATTCATCGAAAGCCTGACACTTAGAGCCCGGGCGAGTGCGTGTGCCAGCATCAGAACGACGCGACCCTAGCCACTCGCCACGTGATGATCCCATCTCCGACCCTGCGCTTATCCAGAGCCACTCCTCTGGCCCGCCCGCTGCCGCCGCTGCTGCCGCCGCCGTCGCGCCCGCTGCCCGCGCCGGTGCTCCCACACGCGGCCACCTGGCAACTGCCCCCGCGCGCGGCTTCGGCGACTTCCCCACGCGTCTTTTTCGCCGGCCCCGGCAAGCTGTAATTGGCCCTGTTCTGGCGCCGCCACCGTCATCGCCAGTGCAGTCGAGGCGTATCGGGTCGATCACCCTGGCATTCTGGGTTAGACCACCGATGCCGCTTTTGACTCTTTGGCTTCGCGTCCCAATCCGGACGCCGCGCCGCTGCCGTCGGCCCCCCGCCCCGTCGTGCCCAGAGCAAAAATACGCGACCCCCGTCGCGGGCGCAGTTCTACCCCGTGCCAGGCGGGTCCGAAATCCGCCTGCGCCATGCTGTGCGCCGTGCGCGCTAGAATATGCACCAGCGTGAGCAGCGACGCCAGCGACGCCCCGGTTGGCTGGCTCTGCCTTGCCTACACTCCTCCCCGGGCGGTGGCTATCCAAAGACAACGCCGGCGCTCCGCTCTCTATCACGGACGCTGGAAGCCGGCTAATCAAAAGCGCGTGCGTTTCCTGCGCGCTTTCGCCAGAAACGCGCCCCGCTTCCGAGAAACACCCGCGCTTTCCGGCTTTGCGCCAGAAACTACGTCGGTAACACCCCGGTAACGCCGCCGGTAACACACTCGATCGCAAAACACCGGTGACATGCCGGCCCCAGTCCGGCGATCGACCTTTGTACGCCGGCCGCGGGAGAATGCGTTTGACAACTGCGTTCAAAGGGTCTAGAGGAACAAGCACGCGGCTATACTAGTGGCTCCACTCTAGATAGCCGTCCACCACCTTGCACCTCCGGCCTATCATCCCGGTGAGTAGGCACCGCTGTCTAGAACTCGGCGTACATACCAACGATCTCCTCGATTTTCTGCCGCAAGCCTATCTTTTGCCCATACCTGCCCTCGAGTGATGCAATCAGCTCTGCAGCCGTAAGCGCAAAACTCCCAGACCCGGGCAGCGAGCCTCTAATCGCGGCCTCGACCATGCTCTCACTGGGCAGCGCATATCGCGCCAGCTTATCACCAGGCGAGGTGTTCCTATTCAACTCGAGCCGAGGTGCCCTCGCAACATACGGGGAATCTAAATCAAAGAACCGCGTGATCACATCAGGCGGGGTTTCCTCCAGCGTGGCTGGAGACCATCCCGGTCGTTCCTTGGATTTTTCAACCAGCAGTGCATTCACTCCGGTCACAAAGTCGGGAGATGCACCAGTCTGATCGTATGTTAGGGATTATCAGCGGCATCAGATGGTTACTCACGCAAAACGCTGTAGCGATCCCCATTTCCATTTGCAGAGCATCGGCTAGCTCCATGTGTTTTCCCCGCCGCACCGCCTCGAGGGCCACTCTCAAGCTCGTTGGACTCCGGGCTTCTATCGCAGCCAGCGTCTCTGTAGCCCACTGTGCCTGGGTCCCGGCAGAAGCCGCCACGTCCTTTAAAGCCGTGATGATAGAGTCAACAGTCTTGTGGGAGAAACACGTATCCAGCACTGCCCGCCGCTCGCCAGCATACGATGGGGGTGGATCTTCAGCTGAGATTTCGGCGGAGTGCTCCTCAATCGTTCGGTTGATAGCCTCCGCGGAGGGCTCGGCAAGTGAGGAGAGGGCTGCAACTAGGGCCGGGAGCCGTCTCTGGGGTACATAATGTGTAGCTAACCCCAAGTCCCTAGCCGAGCCGTTGATCCAAGGGGCCTGCGGTAACAAAAATGGTGCTCACATTATCGATCGGGCCTTGACAACGTTGGCCGTGAGTGCGAGATAAGTCCCAAGCTCTCCATCCAATCGCGGCAGAAAGTACGTCGCCCCAACGTCCGGGCAGTACCCAATTTTCGTTTCTGGCATTGCAAACTGCGAGGTCTCGGTCGCAACCCGGAAGGGCGCGCCAATAGCCAATCCTACTCCACCTCCCACTGATCCCATGTGAGTCTGGAGCACATAGCGCGTGAGTGAGGGGCTCACTTGTGATGCCATCCATCACCGCTACATAGGGCTTTGATAAGGTAGCAAGGGTAAAGTCTAGTTCGAATCTTGGCTCGCACAGTCAGATCGACAAGATAAAAAAATTGTCGGAAAAAGCTTACTCCTTTTGGAAGAACTCGAGTGCGGCAGGTTGCTTCTCTGCAACTGCAGCGTTTGCTACAATGTCTGTACCAGGCCGCTCAGATCGGAATCAAGTTGTCAGGGAAGGAATGCGACTCGCCTTTGACATCTCCACCCGCACAAAATGCTCTTCCGGTGCCCCTCCCGATGATGAGCTTGCATAATTTATTCTCGTCCCAGGCCTGATTGAAACGTTGGAGTACCCCAGGGATTAACCGCAGCCGACATACCTTGACTTGTTGACTCAGCATATCGATCATCTGTTCATTCAAGGTGTTCAAGCTTTTTGGCCTGTTGAGCGTATAAGTCCGGACATTGCCCTCGCTTGTAAACAAGATCGGCTATCGAATCCCAGTGAGATTAAAAGTGCGGGGTAAAAGGAAACACCATTTACCTGGTCGTCCGTCGGGGTCATTCCCGACATGTGTCTAGATATCGTTTGTAGACGAAAAGCACTCATGGACGTGGCTGCTCGGCGTGTGGTTGCAGACAATGCTCTTTGCATGGTGATGAGCGGATCTCTACTGAGACACGTGATCTTGGAACCAACGGTCACGCGGTTTTTTCTATATAAAGTAGCAGCGTGTTGTGCGAGCGATGATTGAAACTGGCCCCTATGGACTGCATCTTATCGTCTCATTCTCACTTGGTATCATACAAGTTCCATTATCGTACCGCCACTAGTTACCATCCTTTTGCGCCCACGACGGGGGCTCGTCTTTTCCGGCCTTGTCAAGCTTTTCGCCTTGCTCGAGTGTCTTGTGCTTGGACGTCGTCGCGTGTTCGGCTGGCGCATATACTAAGCATTCCAGGGTCAATGGATCCCGTTTCAAAATGTAGCCGACTTGCCTGTAAAGAATCAACGGCGCTGGAGCTGTATTGATAAAATTGTCTGCAAGGGTGGATATATGAATGTGTGCAATCGGTGTTCCAAATGGGACTAACGCTTAGTGCCGGCTGGTACGATGCAGCTAGAATCTTCTTTTCTTCACCGGCAACGATGGCTTTGGCGGTACCGCTGGTGAAGATCAGATGCTAGCCATCAGAAAAAGCCAACGCTTATCGAGTGTGACAACTTGCCTAGTCCACAGTGTGAACTTCTTCACCAATTTCTCCGCCAACCGGGACTGCGTTCGAGATCAACGGTTGAAATGGTTGAATAAGGTGGCGTGCTTACTTGCATGATCACAAGCTGGCTATTCTCACCAGCCCACAGCACGCGTCTAAAATCTATCGGACAACATCAGTGGCCGAGAGAAAGGAGATCGAGGACATGCCTGGAGATTGGGCAGCTTGGACGTTCAGGTGCGGGAGATGAGTCATCGTTTTCAGTGGCGGGTTCCGTTGAGTCCCGATCTGGAAGACATGGCAGTAGTTCGGACTTTTGAATCGAGGGAAGTGGATCGAGAGCGGTTGGACGAGAGCGCGGAAAAAGACGCAGGTGAGGCGGTTCGTGGTGGTGCACGGGGCATCGAGTTCGGGGCGCTTTTACATTAAAGCATCGTGATTTCACATCCATCGGAGTGACGTTTGTCTAGGATCTCGTCTTGGATCTCGATTGCCGCTTTGCCAGATTAATTAGGCCGATCGCAGAGACCTGATTTGCAATATGAATAGTTCGACAAACAAGTACAAGCAGATATCATCGCGCTCAAAAACACTTAATCGTATCGCTTAATAGCTTCCAGCATAGCCCGGCACTCCTCAGCATAGTCAAGCTTGTGTGCTCGGTTGATCCCGTATCGTACTCGGGCTTGATCCTGCAGGCAAATCAGTACCATGTCAAACGCGGGTGAGGGCGAATGCAAACCTGGTACGTGTCTTGTTTGGCCCGACATGAGAAGATCCAAGTTTGGCTGCTGGCCTTTTCAACTACAGCAGTGTACGATGCTTCATCTTCCTCCTGTGTCGACCATGAATAAATAATACTACAATGCCCGCGAGAGATTCTGACCTTCAAGTCATGTAAATCCGACGCTGTCGTCCCGAGGAGCATCTCGCCTGGTTCGTTGAAAGCTTGTAGCCAGGCAGTCTGCGTATGATCCGCAACCGAAAGGCTCATGATGTACCTGAGACAAACGTCAGTAGCTAGTCGAGCCTACAAACTGGCACGTACCGATACTTGGGCTTTGGGAAGGTCTTTTCGCACTTTTCGCAGCGCCAGCCATCGTGGACTTCAGTCACCTTTTTGCTGCAATTATCACTGCCGCATGCAGGATACATGATATTGTCGCCTTTGATGTGGATGACGGTTGCCCGTACGGTGAAAAAGTCGGCTTTACCCTCGTCATTCATGCCAAGGTTCTCGTCCTTGACAGCTTGCAGCGTCTTCATCTCCTCCCGTCTAACCGTAGTAGGCCCCCCGCCTCCGCCACCACCCGTAGACTGCGACTTGAAGTTGAACGACTGCCCCTCAGAAGAGTACCATCCTTGGAGCGCGTGTGCTTCTGGGATATCCGGGTGGTACGACATTGTGCTAGAGCTGACCAGGGAAAGAGTACGGCCTGGGGGAAAGACATGAGAGACGGCAGGCAGAACAATATAAAACTTACCCCCAAAATCGCCAACTTTAACCCCCTTGAACGCAACGACCGGATTGTTCTCAGCCTGGAAAGTCTCGGCTTGCTTCCCCCAGACGGCCAATCGTACACTGCTTCCAGACTTGTCCACAATAATAACATCGCGCTTGGAGAGCAACTTTTGAGTCGATTTAACCGTGATGCTCTCAATAGGTTTAACCTCAGTGACTACTCCAAGAACGTCTGTATATCGGTGTCGGTCAGGATGCTTCCACAATGAAAGCCACACGACTCACCAACCATGGCATCCTTATCGACAGTTTCCAACTGCGAGAGTTCCAGAAAGTTGAATTTCAGTTTAGGGACCGCGCTTTCATCCTCGCACTAGCGCAAATATGAAAACCCAGAATAACTACCAAGCGGAGAAGACTCACTGGAACAACTTCCGTGCCCCTCTCGAGACTTATCTCATACTCGTTTGACAGATTCGAAAACTGCTTTTTTGCGAGTTGGACGCGCGCTTTGCCCAACCAATACACCTAGGATTGTCATCAGCAACAGTCTAGCGCCTGTGCCAACCAACACACCTTGCCCTCTTCAAGTTTCGAATACAGGTTATCCACGACGTCATTGAACCCAGTTGCGCGAATCTCTCCAGTATCATCCATCAAGTTGACATTGAACAGCTTTCCATCGCCACGTGCATTTGACCACGTCCGGACATCTGATTTCTGGGTGACGCGCGCGCGAATCGTCCACTTATTCGAATAGGGGCTCAATGCCTCGATCGGGTGAAGTGGCGCAAAGCCACCAGGTAGTGAGCTTGTTGCAGCAACCTGTTTCGGTTGCTGGGGCTGTGCCTGCGGCTTGGCTACCGGAGCAGGAGCAGGAGAAGTATGGGAAGGAGGATCGACGTCCATTGCGGAGCCGCCGGCACCTGGCGTAGCCTCGCTCTTGTCCAAGCTCGTAGGGCTTCCTATCTTTTCGGGGCAATCCTCGAGCTTTTCGAGTCCCAGAGTGATAATAAGTCTATAGAGGACGTCAGTTATATATATGTAGGACGTGAGCAAAGCAAATGCCTTTTGTTTTGGACCAAGTTGATAGCGCATCGTGTGAGCTTGATGATGCACTTGGCGGTAAAGTCCTGAGACAAAAAGTAGTCGTTGAGCTTTGTGGCTAACATCGACTGGCAATGGTATTGTCCATCAGAGTAGACGAGCCTAAGCAAACACAAGTTCATCCCATAATCCACGGTGTAAATTGAAATTTCCTACCTGTATCGATCACTGTTGCCACCAGATGATACTTTCCTGATCGAGAGCAGCTGGAGGATGGGTTGGAAGTCCCCGATGGCGTCCGAAAAATCTTTCGACATCAAATTAGTGAGAGCCCCTGCTGTAAGAGTTGGTGCCATAATTTCAAGTGGTGTCTGCACGCCTGAGAGTTTGGTCGAGACTGGTGGCCACAGTCGAATGTGGAGGTTCGGTGGTGGCGAGATATTCGTAAGAGACGCGTCTGGAATGTTTATTGTTTGGTCCCGCCCTCACCACGTGACATCATGACCGACGACAAGGAATAATACAAGATCCTTGTTGCTAAAAGAAAAATGCATTTATTCACGTCTCTATCAAACCGACAAAACATCCATCCTCTACACCAGACCAAGCAATCTCGCGAAGCAAATCCCCGTCGAATGAACGAAGGGGAAGCACTTGATTAGGCTCCGTTGGGGAAACCATCCACAGCCTTTCGGGCTCAATTTGAGCCCGTAGCTTCATCGACTTCTTAAGTTTCATTATAAAAACCTTGGTCGACATTGTTGGTAGGACGCGCAAGTCTGTCATAGGCGGTATGAAATTCACGCTCTGGCCTTTGAATACTTTCCCTTGAAGGCGGACGACATTTACAGCTAACGTATAAATCAGTTGGCTGCACGCAGGGGAAATAGGCGCAGCTGACCGATCATGCTACTTTCCAAGTTCTGGATGGTCGGCTTTGGTGCGTCACGCGAAGTCTGGTATTCTGAAAAAGAAATTAAGCACTTGTCTGCACGTTTATTCACGACCTACTGTCGCTTAGCTCTTTCCAGCGGGGATGTAGTGCCACAATGTCCTGTTCGGAGCCCATCTCGTGCTTTGATATCCAGGACAGATAGAAGAGTTCAGCGTCCGATCTGTCCCGCTCGGTAATCTAACAACTCGTAAGAATTTACCCTTGGAGGACCAACAGAGACTTGCCTCGGTGCCGTTTAGTCGTGTGAGTTGAGGAAGCCTTGATATTACAAAATCCCGGGAAGAAGTGCCAGAGGATCTTGCTAAAAGACTATAAGTGCGGGATTAAGGGCCATGTTGTTCATACGGGCTCACATAGTTTGAGAGGCTCCAACGAGATGCTCAAGTCCTTAAGATTCGGGAACCACGTAGCAATGGAATCGATGGCATTCCAGCTCGTGATTGGGTTCTCCATGATGGAGAGGTGCTGCATTTGGGACAAATGTGGCATCCCATGCGAGTGAGGGGGGATGGACGTTATAGCATTGGACGGCAACATGAGACTGTGTAGCCTGGACATGATGGTATTAGATGAATGTTCAATCTGGGGGAAGCAAGAGGCGTACGAGGGTATAGTTGCACATGTACGCATTACTGAAACCCAGTCGTCTAATACATTCGAGTCGAGGTTTAGGGTCGTTAGGCTAGAAGGAGGTTTGGTGGCATTGGTATCGGGAGGCAGATCGAGTCTCTGGAGCTGATTATAGCCCAGTTGAAGATCTTGTAGCCCAGGAAAGAGTGCGAGTATTTCACAAGCCTACCCAAATTAAATTAGGTTCAATTCAAACTGGAATATTTGAATAGCTACCTCAACCCAGGTTATCATAGTGGAATTCAGCTGCAGATGGGTAAGTCGAGGGAATCCCGGAGCGTCCACAGCACGAATAAATCGCAAACGATTAACGCTGCGGCGCGAATCTAGTCAGCAAATATATGACAAGACGTACAAAAACCAAAAATTACTTTAGCTCGAGGGTTGTAAGGTTCGGCATCTGGTGGATGATATCCATGACATCCCCCCAGTCTCCCAACAAAGTATAGGACAAATTAAGACTCTGCACAGCTGTTTTCGTGAGTAGGTACTAGCCGAGCTGAAGGTAGAGGAAACTTACATGGGCATAGCTTGGATATTGCTTCCAGGTCACCCGGGGTGGCAACATCACAATTATCCAAGCTGATTCTCCTGAGTCGCTCCACTTGGGAGATCCGTGCGCGGACTCCGTCCAAACGAGGAGCCTCAACGACGATGGCACCATTGCTAGATCCCAGGATAACCGACTCTTGTCCATTTGTTCGCCGAACGTCCACATATTTGTCCAAGAGAGCTGTGCCAAAATCGACGCCTATTACAATACCTGGGGTATTCGAGCGCAGGAATGATCCGGCATTTGGAGTGCTGCGTTGCGTGAGTTGGTTGAAAACAGGGTTTAGTGTGCTCACCGACAGGTGAAATAGGTGACGCCATTCCTCTCTCCGCTGTGTTTTCCTCTCTTAGCACCATTATCCCATTCGACCCCAAGCCACGTCCCGGAACTCCCAGCAACCTCTCCAACAAATAAAATAGTCCCATAATCTTCACCAATCCGCAGTCTCCTTCCAACATCGAGTTTAACACCGAGCATACTTGCTAGTAAGGCGTAGTTCTAGTCGTTGATGGCGGCATGGCTGTGTGCCTAATCTTTGTTTGTTTTTGATTGAACCCAAAGATGGGCGCTTATTCTCCAACCCTCCTCGCCTCTCCCATTACTTGTGTTCTGTAACTCGCAAACATGGAGGACGACGATATTGAATCCATCTTGTTTATGTGCCGAGGTATGTAGGCAACAAGTCCGCCTGATGATAATTACTGACGAATTCGACGTGTGTCGCTAGAGGTCATGGGTTAGTGATTTTGTGGCTCGTTTCAACCTGTTATTGACTGTAGAGACAGTGTATAAGGTCCCACCCCGGCAAAGGTGAGACAAATGCATACAATACTACCCTAGCTCGCCCTCTAAGGTGTTATTGCACAGTAACGCAGGCTACCGAGCCACGGAATGGGGTGACCTGAGTGCGTTTTTGTGGAAGGGACGCATGAGGATTATTGAACGCAACTCGGGATGTTCGATTCGACTCGAGGACCCCCTAACAGGTTTGTGAGCTCTGTTGCTTTACTACATCATGTTTTGACATTTGGTTATTTGATCCAGGCGAAGGTAACAGCTCTCTTTTGTTAGAGTTAAGCTGTTTATATATATCGCTCGTTAGTGTTCGCACAGGCTCCATACGATGTGACAGGAATGGCGGTCGAAGCCGTACTGGATTCGTCACGCTACTTTGTACTTCGCGCGGAGGATCAAGGCAGAAAGGCATACATCGGGATGGGGTTTACGGAGCGTGCCGAGAGTTTTGATTTCAGTGAGTAGCCCTAAGTATGATAAATACACGTCCTGATGATTCTCCCAATTAGACGTGGCTCTTCAGGACTACACGAAGCGTCAAAAGGCATTGCTCAATCCCGAGACATCCGAGGAGACAGCTTCTCCTCATTTGCCCGCAGGTCCGAAGAAGGACTATTCTCTCAAAGAGGGGCAAACTTTCTCCATCAATATCCCTGGCAAAAGCAGCACTACCTCTTCTGGATCAGCATCACAGTCCAGTGGGTTGGGAGCATCCGCCGGTTTTCCGCTGCTTCCACCCCCGCCCAAAGCCCCTGGTCGGAGATAGGCATCCTGGGCTTTGAATTCTTGTTTGGTCAACCCCCAGACAACTCGATGATCACTTGTTTATGAACAATATACTTTTTCCAAACGACATAGAGGTGGAGTGTGATCTGAAGCCGCAAACAGCCAAGCGCCGAGGCGTTGGAACCCAAACAATAGACCCTGTCAACAAGCCCCCACAGGTTCATCCCAAGTATCCCACCGTCTCCCGCCACCAAGCTCGCATCTTCCTCTCCCTTCCTCGTTACGTCCGCTTTCTCAATGGCACAAAATCCGAAGTGGGAAGAATACATTGATAGGTACGCACGGTTTTCCTGCACACGTGCAAGAATGCTTCATCACGGCCACCCCCATTAGGATCCACTACTCTGACCGATACTCAGACGACCACTATGAATACCGGTATGTACTTTCGCTTCATTCTCGAATAATATCGCAACAAGCTCAACTTTCTATTCAACCCCCAGACACGTTATCTTGCCAAAGCCTCTTTTGAAGATGATCCCAAAAAACTACTTCGAACCGGATGATAGCGGCGTTCTCCGTATCCTCAACGAGTCAGAGTGGAGGGGCATTGGGATCACGCAGAGCTTGGGCTGGGAGCATTACGAGGTTCATGGTTAGTGTGATCTCTATTAGCGTCTCGCGCCTCACTGACTCCCAACAGCACCCGAGCCACACGTTTTGCTATTCCGGCGCGCTAAAGCTCCAGCAGCTCAGCCAGTCCGGGCACCCGCGGCAGCCGCTAGTAAACCGGCAGCGAAGACCCGCAAATAGATTTTCGCCGGTGTGTGCTAGAGCTCGTATGGTGGCTTTCTTCAGGTCCTGTCCTCGTGTGTTTATCTTTCGGGTGTTTTCTCGTGTCCGTTGCTGTATATTGCGTTTTGAGGGCCGTGTTATGCCACTGAATAAATATATCATCATCCTCACCGTCTGGCGCGAGTTCTTTGAGATATCCCAAGGGTATCCCCATGTACAACAGAATGCGGGCAGTAACAATGCATTGAACACGTCAGAACTATTATATTTACGCCTGGAACCATTGATGGTCCAGTGCATCCTGCGCAGATATCCGATCTCGAGGTTTGGGCTGAATACATCGCCACAACAAATCTATTCCTGGAGTTAGTTGTGTGTTAGCCACACCAACACAAACCATATCTAGGAGGCTGACCATGTTCTGATATTCCGCTGTTCCGTAATATCGCCAGCGCGTCGTCATCAAATACCCAGCGGCCAGTCATGCAAAATAGAAATATGACACCCAGAGAGTAGATATCGACCATTTGACCATAGCCTGATGCACCCTGAAGGATCTCCGGCGCAACATAACTGGGGAATTGTAAGAATCAATGCTCGGGTAGAAGAGTAGGAAACGTACTTCTGTGTACCGCAAAACGTTTTGAGGAATGTTTGCCCGTCCACAGCTTTGGCGAGTCCTGCAGGAAACTCAGCGCGATCCGGACCCAGTCACTTCTGTGTAATCTCACCAAAGTCAGCGATTTTCACAACCAGCGGGTCTGAAGCCAAATGCGTCAAGGTGGCAAGCAAATTTGAGTAGGGTTAGACGCACCCATCGAGGTTAACAGAATATTCTGAGAGTCGCGTCAATCTCAGGCGCAATATACGACTTGAAAATATTTGGGTAAAATCTCACCTCTGGCTAGGAGCAAAAACATCCCAAC
The DNA here is from genome assembly GCA_019616945.1 of Ceratobasidium sp. 414. Taxonomy (NCBI): domain Eukaryota; kingdom Fungi; phylum Basidiomycota; class Agaricomycetes; order Cantharellales; family Ceratobasidiaceae; genus Ceratobasidium; species Ceratobasidium sp. 414. The sequence continues at coordinate 94,022 of WSTK01000039.1, forward strand.
GTCAGGAGCCAGTTCAAAAAGTCGGAGGCCGGCGCGGCTTACCTTGAGGTCACGATGGGTGACTCGCCTAGAATGAGTATACTGCGGGGGTACAAACAGTCTAAGAAGGTCGGCGGGGCAATACGAAGATAGGGCTACTCACGGCTACAGCTTGGTATACTTGCCAAGCGATTTGCCGGGTTCGGTTTTCAGCTGCCAAAGTATGCACAGACTAAGCCAACAACGGCATGTACGATACGATCGAACCTACACAACGGGCCGTAGTTCTTTAGGTACCCTTGCAAATCTCCGTACAGAGCCAGTTCCATAACCAGGACTTTTGAAATCAGTTACTACGAGATGAAATGATCCGATGATGCACCTACAAAGGCGCCCCGGTTCTTCATAATGGGTGAACTACGGCCGGAGAATTAAATCTTGCAAGAAACTCGGTGAGAATGCTCCCTTACGAGTCTAATAATGTGTTCCTGAGTAAACGTCAGCTCAGGGCAACCATAGGCATGCTGAAGGTACTCACATGGTTCAAGTCGCTGTGAATGGTGACTTGACGCGTATTATCAGCCTGAAGTCTCAAAAACCGGCTCCGAATGATACGCACCTTCCCTCTCCAGCGCCCGAGGGTCGTGCAAGTTTCTGACGCTCGTGTCAGAATTCATCGCACTTCCAGGTCTGACAGACTCACTGGTCAGTTAAGATAACTTTCACTGCCGCCTAGGAAACGAGTTAATGCGTTTTCAAACGATTTTTACCGGACAACTGACCCATCCTGAAGATTCTTTATCCAGTGCTCTACAAACGGAATTAGAATGAATGTGGTCCAGGAACACCTGGATAACTCACTTGTAAACGACGCCAAATGTTCCAGACGAAAGCCTGTCAAAGGAGGATGTAAATGTATTGAAGAGGCAGCACAAGTAATGCCTACATGCTCTGAACAGCATATCGACGTAGTAGTGGGTGATCTGTTGGCTTTCCGATCTTGCAGAAGATATAACCTGAAACATCGGTAAGTCGAGGATCTGCGGACTGTAACCGGGGAACTTGCTGTGATTTTCCGCCGGGTCGTGTTGGGATGGCTTTCCAAAACATATTTCTTCGCCAACATGGAGGATGTGGTTGTTTTCTCCAACTCGTTGCCCATTGATCTATTAATTTCGGGCATGTTAGGACGCCGAAACGCTGATGGCCAAATTGAGAAATGCACATAAGTTCCGGATTGACTCAGGTCGTTCACCCATATAATTGGATCTGGATCCTAGGAGAGGAGGAAGGTCAGTATAAAGACGATTCGCGTGCAAGCCGACGCACCATGGTGCCAAGGATGGGGTCGCCTTTGGAGGCGTACTCTTGATACCTGTTAAATAAATTCGAATGGGAGCTAAAAAGCAGAACAACGCTCGCTGAACTCACTCGAGGACACAATGTTCGCCGCCTTTGTTACACGTTATAATCATGAATATCGGCAAGCTGAGGTCCACCTACTGATGCGTTTCCACTCGTTTGGCGTCACAATATTGTTCACCCGGGCTTTGCGGCCGACAGTATATCTAGTCCAGGACTCGCGTCAACGAATGTTGGAATGATGACTGGGTTTACCTACGTGGTAGTTCCCTTGACCAAATCGATATTCCCGTACATTTGATTTCTCTGCAAAAGATCAGTGGGGAGTAGAAAACGCACAAATTGACTCACAGAAATCAATCGAGCATTGAGATGTGATGTGTCTTCAAGTTCATATTGACTCCTCTGAGTGTCCAGCTGAGTCTTTTGCGTTTCTTGAGACGTTTCCAGCGACATTGAATATAGTAGTGGAGCAGCAAGATGGGTGCAGCACGTTCCGGGTCCAGCTGTTTTATACGTCACAGCTGTTGTACGTACATCTGACGGTCTAAGCGGAGTGCCACAGCATACGAGTCAGACAGGTGGGAATTCCGTTGGTGATCGCCGCTCACAGGTTAGGCCAAAGCTGGAGTGGCGTATGCGCACGTGACAATCCATCCAGGTACGCGCCGAGACGGTGTTATTTTCTCCACTACCCAACTTGGTAACATCGAGGTTCGAAAAATGGCGCACCGGCCAGAGGCTGAAGTGATTATCAACGTACGTTTGGTGATAACACTCTCGGCCCCATGGCAGCTCTCTTATCCCGTGATAGTTCCAGGACGGGTATTCCTATTCGAAGGGCCGGATGGACGCAGCCCTCACCAGCGGGATATTCGATAAGACTCCGGAGAAAAAAGCCACCGACTACCCTGGGCTGAACAAAGCTGATGTCAAGCTGATTGTGAGTACGATAGATCTAGTCTAACGTGGAAACAACGGACTCACATGGACACTAGCAAACGGAAATGGAGGTTACAGAGATCCAAGCCAAGAAGGCTTTATCGGAAAACGGAGGGGACGTTGTTAAGACACTCTTGTCACTGGTTTCGGCTTGATCAGGTGGGTAGACGATCCTTTGCAACCGAGCCCGAGCATAATGTTAAATTGTAGAATTTAGGCGCCACCGAATGAGATGTGCGGATTAAATTAAAAATTGATACGGCGACATAAAACGAAGTGACTCTATGAAAACGATGTGCTTGACGGGCTCACGTAGACCTGCAACGCACTCGCCAGTCGAGAGTCCCAATCTACACCACTGCCTGCCCTCAGGATTTTCCACCCCTCAAGGTCCTCGCACCACTTTAATTCCTTCTTGAACCTCTCCGTCGTGAGCTCGACTTCTGTTGGTGGAGGATGTTCGCGCTCCTCTTTTGTCGGCTCGCGCTCGTTGCGTGCTAAAGACCGAGCAACGGCTAGTTTACTGGACAGACCCTCGTAGTATTTCTTGCGCGCGTCTGCAATCTCCTTCGGAACTTTGTTATAGTTCTTGCGGAAGTAAACCTCGTTGGAGCGATCAAAGTCCAAATCGCCACCCTGTGGGCCTACATCTGGAAGAGAGCTCAGATTGGATTTAAGTTCATCTTCCAGAGAGGACACAGTCAGGAGCTCGGTCCTATCAACATCCGAGACTGGAGGAGTAAATTCGCGTGTTTGGCCCTCGACCAACGCGCAAGCTGCCTCGGCGCCCGCTCGCACCCGTTTGCGCTCATTGAAAAAGTCGATTATCATGTGAGGGATGTATCGGAACCCAAGTAGGTTTGTGAATGGTAGGAGAAGGAGTGGAGGTTGAGGGGGGATTGTTTGTGGCATGGAATCGTTGTACCTTGCTTGGGGCGCCTGAGATTGTTGGATTGGTGACTGTGGGGTACGGAGTTTGGGAGGAGCGATGATAGGCGAGTAAAGTGGGGACTTGGGTCCTGAAGGGATGCGACTAGGGACATCGAGTATATGCGGTTCTTCTGGAGTGACCGAGGATACTGGGTCTTCTAGAGGTTCTGGTTCATCGAGTGCACCATCGGACGCCAGCCGACGTGCCAGGGCCTCTTCACGGTCCATAGCACCGAGACCCTCCGACCATCCGAGGCGGAGGCCGTGCATGTATTCCTTTAGCGTATGTCGACCAATGATAATTACACCACCCTGAAGCTCTCGTTCTCGTTGTTGGGCGGGGGTCCCTGCAGTTGGGAGGGGGATGGATGAAGAGGCTTCTTTATGGCGTAGGGGGTGGTCAGCGGGGAGAACTTCCCGTCGTTGAAGCTTTATTTTGTCAGCGATGCTCCTTGCAAGCCCGCTGTGTCGATTTCCGTTGACCATCTCGAAATCAATCGCGGCGGCGACAAGGATAGGCTAAAAGAGGAGCTTAGTATGTAGCATCGGTGAGTAGATATGACTATATACCTTTACGTATTTACGGAAGTATTTCATGCTCCGATTGTAGTCGTCGTCCCCAGGCCAGCGACAGCCATATACTCGGACTTTGCGAGGCAATTCAAGGGGACCTAGTTTTTCTTCCGCCCGCCATTGCACTCTTTGGACATAGTCTTGTCGAATTTTTTTGGCCTCCCGACGGTCATACACGTAGAGCGATGTCACAGACCCAAGCACAGTCCAAAATATCAGCCAATTTCGAGACGGGAGTTTTGGTCGTTTCTGGAACCAGGAGGGAGGTATCCCAGTATACCGAAGCGCGGACGCCGCGCCCGAAGTCTTTAGTGTTACATCGGCAGCAGGAGGCACTTTAGGAGCCTCGGACGAAGCCATGAGCGACCAAGCAACGAGAAATTATTTTATCGCACGTGTCCGAGACCCTGAGGTCTCGCGGCGCCTATAAGAACGGAGGAAAAATTGCGGATCCTACTCAGACGCACCAATTGCCAGCACCTTGCGGGTTTTCCACACTTACGGGCGTGCCGGTCCAGACAATGCGTCCAGAGGGATCTCCGGCTCTACAAAAACAATCTATGCTGATTGCATCTCCCTCTGGTTGAGTTGCCATGACGCAAGATCACCTGGTGGTGGCCAACATACGCCCTGCGAAGATATAGCCATTGTCTGTACGTCCGTTTTGAATTTTGTTAATCCATAAACCAGTTCTACCCAGTCGAAGATGATCACTCTGGTAAACCGTAAACGCACCCAGCTGGGAAGTCTGACGACTTCATGACTAATTCGTTTGAGGCTTGGGAGCGGATGGTGACCTTTTAAGGCGAGGCTGAGACTATTTAACATTCTCCTCTGTACTTTTGGAGCTTGGAACTTCAGTCCGAATACTAATACATATTCTTTTAACGTTATAGCAGTCGATCATCTAATTACAGGCCGTTCTCCTCGAGCCAAGCGTTCAGTTCTGCCATTGGGTCACTATTGCGCTGTTCTCGTTTCGTCTCCTTGGGTTGTAGGCTAGCTTAGACTCAATTGAACGCCTGATCACAACTCACATACCTCGTATGTCTGCTCCTGCAGCATTACGGGACTGGGCTTGATTCCCGAACTGAAAGCGTGGGTGTCCTTAGTGACTGTCGAGCTTAGCCTAGGAGTAACCGGGTTATTCTGCCTTTTGGCCGTGCTCTGCTCATCTCCTGGAATAATTTTGACACCCTCAAATACGTCGTCCAAAAATTTTTCGATGTCATCGTCGTAGCCGCCTGACTTAGGTTTGGCGTTGGGGGGTCCATGAGTGGCAAGCGAGGCTCTCGGTTGTTTGGCAGGTACGGGTGTTACTGCAGCAGGTGGAAATGGAAACGAGGATGGTCGAAATAGTGGCTTGTGCTGGGTAAAATTGGCCAGTGAGTAGGTTGGTCTAAGGGATGCATAGGTGGATAGAGCTTACCGCCTCACGTAGGGGTGGCACAGCGAGAGGTGCAGGTGGGACCTTCCTCGCGTCTCGTTCCGGGGTCGGGGTTGGCGTCGCCAGGTCGATCACCTCTTCGGGATTTGTGAACGAAGGCCTAGGACGTTTTGTGGTATGTTCAGATCGCTCAGGCTCTTCGGCCAGGTCGCTTGGGCGTTTATTTCCTTTGCGCCGCAGTGGAGTTGTAGGCTTGGGGGGCTGTCCAACCGCTCGGGATCGTTCAGACACAGGGAAGAAAATTGAGCCATCCTCTTCAACGTCCAGAACCTCTGAAGGGATGTTGGCAGCCCATAAATCCATCTCGGAGTCATCGTAGCTGTCTGGGGAGTCGATCGAAACTTCTTTCTTGCTGAACGAGATTGCAGACGGCGAGGGCAACTCATTATCCGAGCCAGACGAAAGGGTGCCAGCTTGTGCCGAAACCGTTGGCCCGGTTGGATCGCTCGGCAGATAATCCACGTATCGGCTCGTACTTCCCGGGGGAGGAGGGTCCTTGAGTCGGATCGATGACCCAGGTTTGATACTACTGGTGCCGTCGCTGGCCCTGCCGTGCATGTGGTCCAGTTGAGATTTGTGCTTTTCGGAAATATTTTTCACCCCCTGGGCTTGAGCGGGACGAACGGGCGAGCTGAGGACTACCGACCCAACGGGCTAACAACCGGGGCTTCAATAAACGCCCGCTACGGATACTGCCGCATAAACACGTACCTTCTTCGCTTTGGCCTGCTTAGGACTCGGAGGTGGTTTCGGTAAGCCCTCGCGGCAGCTACGAACATAGATATATATTAAATGATCACCCTAATATATAGGACAATCAACCGTACCATATATGTCTGCAAGCCGTTTTGTCTTTACACTTGTGCTGGCAGCTGTATCTGAAGTTATGGAGCGGGAGTGGACCCCGAGTTGATGGTACTCACGCGTAATTCCCGTTGGGTAGACGGGGCTTGACGGAACCCAAGTTCCCCCCTTGCGTATGTGCGGGCTTTTTTGGTAGAACTTTTGCTTCTAGTATAACAAGATGAGAAAGTGCCCCCAAACACCACCATCAACTGAAGCATCCTACCTTTACCGAACCCTGTTAAGTCTAAAACATACTCATCGGGGACATCCAACTTGGCTGGGTACTGTAAAAGCATCGAAAATAAATGTTAGATAAATGGACTAGAACACAAGTATTAACTAAATACTTCAGATTCTTTCAGCGGCCGAGTGTTGAGTGTAGGGTAAGCGTTCGCTGGCGGACTAGGCTTGAAGTCAAAGCGTTCTGTTATGCCAGCAAATTTGACTGGTGCGACAATAATGGTAATTGTTTGGGACGGCTTGGTTAAAGACGCCGTAACTGAAAACCCAGCTGACTCAAGGAGGACTTTGGTGCTACAGTATTAAAAGGGCTACGGTTGGAGAAATAAATACCGAAATGACTTAACTTACCTGATGCGCCGGAAGTCGACATACTGATTGTCGGATAGCACAGTTAGAATACTTGAGCCTCGGGTATCGAAGTTTTTGGAAAACCGGTTGGCCTTGCCCTGAGAAAGCTTCGCTGAAATCGTGATAGAAAGAGTTACGTCCAATGCGCTTTTTGCATGGTTGACAATTGTGGAGGTCTCCACGATGGAGACCGAATAACTTGGCAGAGACCGAGCGGCGGAAATGAGATCTGAACCGAATGGTGGCCGACGGTTCAATAGCTAAAATGCCGTTAGTTGATAATACGCGCATGTAACGTCATAAACATCACTATTTCGATTCGACCAGGATCCTCTGAGGCCAGCGACTTGATCGTGGCGATCCCATGCTCGGCAAGTACCTAGCTCAGGAACGTTTAGTAAGGGGTGTCACTTGGAGGGTACAGCCAAGCGACATGCCTTGAATCTATGTTTCGGCATACTGAGTGCGTCAATTAGGTTCGACAAAAGGCCACTTACGATTTCTCCCCAATCCCTTCGAGTTGTTTCAACACTACTGGTCGATCTTCCCAAGCTTTAGCATTAATACTTCTCATCCTGTCAAGCCAATACCATCACAGGTGTGACAGAGTGAGCTATGCGGTTTCAGGGTACACTTACAGGCTTGTTCCGTTGACAATCACGGCCCCATTCTTAGCTACCAAAGCGATGTCAACTAAGGCTGAGAAGAAAGGTCAGTATCATCTGAACTGAAGGTGAGCAACCAGCGCATGAAAGAAACTGTACCGGCGATCATTCGGGGCGCATGGCGCATGACGTTCAGGGCCTCCATATGGGGTTGCGAACTCAAGCTCTTGAAATCGTTAGACATTAAGGGGGCCCCCCCAAGCACCGCCTATGAGAGCTAGGGTTAACATAGTAATATAAGGAGCTGATCTAGGATCCCACCTGAATCAAGAGAGAAACCTTGTCGCTCGAGGATTCCGCTTTCTTGGTAGGGTACCGTATACTTTCATGTTCGCCGAGCTTTTGATACATCTATCAAAGGAGCCGGCAATCAGCGTTTTTCGCCTTCGACATTATTCGAGGGATTGGCCCCACTTGTCGCTCTCCAACCCTCATAAGTGTATCCTTAAATCTGTTCAAATAATTCAGCATTAAAAGCACGTCCAATATGTACTCTACGCTACTCAACGAAAACACTCACTCTTCAGCGCCCGAAATCGCAAGTAGCTATATATAAGCACCAAAGAACGTCAGGATGTCCCAAAAAATGAGTCACACCACTTACCAACGAGCGTAGACATGCTTCTTGCACATTTGAGACCTCAATAAACGTCTTCATCTTTTATGGCGGTTCAGCGGAGACACGTATGCAGATAGGTTGCTGACTTACAGTCGCCCGACGTATATAATACTAAGATAAAAAATTAATATATCGCATAAGCCCCAAGCCTAGATCTTACCCGCTAGCGAAGGAGTCTATCAGCCAATCGCACTAATGCACCATATCGACGGCGCTTACACTCATAATTTCCCCAAAGTCTGTGAGGATGAGGTCATTTTCACTATCTCCGGTTCGAATGAGCTGAGTTTCCAGAAGAACTCGCAGTGAGCCGACCACTAGAGCATCCATGCACTCTTCCCACGTCGCTCCGCCTGAAATATCGATGCCGACATTATAGTGTGACGGGTTTTTCTGAATACGCCGGAAGAGAAGCGTCCCTCTGAGCCACTGCTTAGCCGTGTCCACACTACTGATCGTACCTGTGTACCTTGCTGCTTAGAGACACGTAACGAGATGAGGTGAGAGTTGGGCGTCCGCTTACCGAGACCAATCTCGGAGTTGATGTGTTCTGTGAGATTATGGTGCAAGGTGCTTTCCAAATGGGAACCGCCGGTCGAAAGTAGGCTGTACTTCGTCTCGAGGTGCTTTTCACACATGATGATAGCAACCCCTTCTCGGTCTGAAATAGGCGTGAGCGATTTATTAGCCATGCTCTCAGACATGCTACTGACCGAATTGTGGACGGCCCTGCACGCCGGCGGTGAGCGGGAAATCAGAAGCAAAAGAAGCAATTCAGACTCACTGCTCTACCTAGCATTTGCATGATATCCTGGGCACTATACTCTGCCCAGCCAGTACCAGCCCATTGCATTACCCCCTTGACAATCACCGCATGGGCGGCTACAATCACGATCATGTTTCAGCGCCGGTACCCCTCGTAAGTGAGCGATGTCCTTACGAAAGTTGACGCCTACGGCTAAAGTCTGTAAAGGGGTCAATCAGGCTTCTATGTGTTCGAAATAGAAAAATCTTACCGAGGTTGCAACTATCACGCTTAACTTCCGCTGAGTAAACAACTCTTCGACGGTTCGGCGGTCATCTCGGCTCAAGCCTGCATGATGAACCCCAATCCCGAGGCTGGCAAAGGCTGTCCGACGGGTGGTAAGCGGTCTCGAACTGCAGCGTCTAACACGCTATATGCGTACACTGGAGCTGAGAATCGGGGAACATGGGATCCGGACTAATATGCTTTAGTTAAGCAGCAATTAGAACCTAATGCTGACGTGCATACCCCTTAGGAGTACCCCACGGGAGATCATGCCCTGCGTCGATAGATTTCTGACATTCTTCAGCTAAATGATCCGCCGTAGACATTACACCTGAGGACTCCAGTCAGTCAACGACGGCTTGAAGCAGCCAATTGTAAAGAACACCTTTTCGAGTTGGGCAGAACACTAATATGGGTTTCCCCAACGAATGCTCTTGAATAACCGGGAAAAGCTTATAGTCTAACGCTTTCATGAACTGAAACTAAGTACGGGTGTCAATAATATCAAACTATCGGACGGACAAAGCACTTACATCGTTGTGCCCTTGGGGGCGTGGAAAGCCGTACACATGCCGCTTCAGTTTGCATGGTCGAAATTCGTCTCCAAACTGAAGCCACATAAGTCACTGGCTGAGGCTAGCGACAAATTATGTTCTTACTTTGAACATGGCGGTTGATTCCCCGCTCGAACAAGAGGACAGCCAGTCCTTGAGATCCTCGATGTTGGGAGCCGTTGCGGAGAGAAGGACAAAGCGAACGTTATTGCCCCGTTGCATCATCCTCGATACGACTACCTCGAGACAACTTCCTCGAGTCGTTTCGCTAATAGTATGCACCTTTCGCAAATTGCGTGAACCGGCGTGCGTAAGTGAAAGAAGAGAAGGACACACCTCGTCCACCATGAAGAGCTTAATTTGCTGTAAGAAGCTACTCGAATCGTGCCTGTCGTGGTTGTCGGTCATCAGGTCGTTAAATCGAACTATTCTTCATACCAATTTCGTGTGAGGGAGTCCCATTTCTCAGGCTGAGGATAACGATAAGGCCAAGCGTTAGGGTTGTACTACATACATACCGTCGTAATGCTGAAACGAAGGGCACCATTAGCGAACAAAGCGAATGTGGTCCATAGACTTACATCACTGCACAATCTTTCGCTTCTTTCAAAGCTTGCCGGCCAGTCACCATGGTGTCCCCTGTCAACTCGACACCTGCGAATTTCTTGCTAGATGCATGCTGTACATTACCTCAGAGATTGAAAAACTTACACTTGGCCCCAATATGCGAGAATTTATTGGACCAATCCCTGTGTCGTTCGGAACAGATGGCCTATACAACGGGGTGAAAAGGTGTTTTGGATAACATCATTAACATCTAACCTTGGTGGGGGCCATATAAACGCATTTGTATGCATGGTTTGAGATGTTGCCGCTCGACTGAATGAGTTTAATCACCGCAAGCTCGAAAAGCACGGTTTTGCCTGCGCCAGTTGGAGCTGAAGGGTTCCAGAATGACGTTTCAGAGATAAGGGTATCGTTTGCAGAGTGAGAGCGTACCGCTAATAACCTATTGTAGGGTAAAATCAACGCGTTGAGACAGAAACGTCCTAAAAACCTACCATATTCGAATTCGTGCTTATCGCCTGTAAATGACCCGTAAGCAAAAGGCAGAAGTAAAAGTGCGGGAGAGTGCGCCTGCTCACTGTAGCGAAGCATTGTGACTGCATAGCGTTAAAAACGCCAAACTTGAACATTCCCCGGCACCAATCGGCTGCCAAGAGGAAACAGATGAGATAGTCGTCGATCGTAGAAAGGGCCTCGCTTACGCAGAGTAGATACGGGAACGAGTGTTGTCTGGGGGCGCTGAGACGAATATCCCCGGCTGGTGTGAGAGTAAGGTGTTGAGGCATTGTCCGCATCCATGTATGCGCTGACCTAGAGCGTAGAATCTCATTAAACCGAATCGGAGCCTTTGGCTAATACTAAAGTAAAGGTTCCTACTTACTTTATCATAATTTGGTCGATACGCGTCAATTACTGGTGGCTGAGGGTCGTAATTGTATGTATCGTTAGCATCTTCGAGTGTTTCACGTTCGAATATGTTGGAAGGGGGAAAAAAATTGTCGTGTCCGTCGGAGTCCAGCATGCGTGGCGCCGCGGAATGGTTGGGTCGTCGAGGAAGTGGGGTCGGCGACGAGAGTGGGGCTGACTGGAAGTTTTAGCAGCTCCAAAACACATAAACGGGTGTTGCCCAGCTGACCTGTGTCGTCATAGAACGACTCGTACTGAGAGGGAGCAAAAGACGCGCCCCAGCCCCGACGAGGGTTAGTGTGTTCTTGCGAGGAGTTAGGATGATCGCCGGCAGCACTGGCTACGTCGCGGTTGTACCTGGCGACGTGTTGGGGAGCGCGCCACATTCCGTTGGTGGTGGCGGCGGTGGTGGCTGAGAGCGCGTCTAAGCATTGTTTGGGCTTGTGGTGTATTTGTAATAAACTCTAATCAAGCCGATCTTGGAAATCGCGACATCTGGAGCATATTTATTTGTTGTGGGCCATGCAGTGCTCCTTTTTCTGGAGACGGTTCCGCCCCGGCTGGCCACCATCAGCACCTATAACTCGGTCTAGGTACAACTCTTGTATCATGTCTAGGCTCCGCTCGCTACACCAGGATGCCTCTGCCGATTGGAGCGCAATACCTCCATCTGCAAACCTCCCAGGATACGAAGTGTTTAGGGAAGAGATCAGGAAGCCTGAGGTCGATGACCGGGACTACAAGTGCATTAGACTTGAGAATGGACTAGAGGCGTTGCTGATCCACGATGCTAATGCGGATAAGAGCGCGGCTAGTTTAGATGTCGAAGTTGGACACTTACATGACCCTGTGAGTTGGCTCTTTGCCCGCCACTTAATCGCAAAATATAACAAAGGCCGTCTAGGTCGACCTCCCGGGTCTTGCGCACTTCTGTGAACATTTATTATTCATGGTATGAGCCTACGATCTCTACGGTGGGCCTATCTAACCGTTTTTGTAGGGCACAGATCAATTTCCTAAGGAGAACGATTACTCGGAGGTTGGTGATTGCCCGCTCCCAGAGTTTCTGTGCCACTGTACTGACCTTTAATAAGTATATCACTAGCAACGGTGGCCGCACAAACGCATTTACATCCTCTCACAACACCAACTACTATTTTAACGTCTCTTCTAATGGTCTTTCTGGTGCTCTAACAAGATTTGCCGCTTTCTTCCATTCTCCGCTATTCAATCAATCCTGCACATCTCGAGAGCTCAATGCTGTCGACTCAGAGAACAAAAAGAACCAACAAAGCGATGTCTGGCGGTTGCACCAACTGAACAAATCACTGTCTAAACACGACCACCCCTGGAGAAAATTTGGCTCTGGAAATCGCGAGAGCCTCACCGCTATGTCGCGCCAGAAGACTCACCCAGAATTAGTACCCCAAGATCTGCTCGAGCCGTTGGCGATCTCTCAAGCGCCATCCCCTAGTCCTTCTGAGATGGAGAAAGACGACACTGGCGACGGTGGCGCTGCTGGTCGCGAAACTAGGCGCCGCCTGGTCGAGTGGTGGGAAACTCATTATTCGTCTGAGCGAATGAAGCTAGTTGTGCTTGGTAAAGGTCAGTAAACTCATGTAGCCTTCGGGAGACCTGCAAATTGACGCCCTCGTCAGAGTCCTTGGATGAGCTATCCGAAATGGTCGTTAGAGAGTTCTCGGCAGTCAAGAACCGGAACATTGGCCGCGCGCCACTTATGCTCGAGGACCCTCGCGGCACAGAACATAACGGGGTCAGTCAAGCTACTGTGCACGCAGTAGCACGATTTTGATATCGGTTGTAGATCATCGTCTACGCGAAAACAGTTATGGATTTTCGAGCCATAGAAATTTCGTGGTCTTGCGAGTGGCAACCCCCAAAGTACCTCTCTAAGGTGAACCGTCCGATGGCCCCGTTGTCCGTTAGCTAATACATTTCTAGCCTTCAACAATTCTAGGTCACTTGCTTGGCCACGAGGGGCCCGGGTCGATTCATGCATATCTCAAAAATAAGGGGTGGATTTCCTATCTATCCGCTGGAATTCATGGCGGTGGTCGTGGGTTTAGCTTCTTTAAAGTTATAATCGTATTGACGAAGGATGGCATGGGTAAGCCACGTTTTGGTACTTTCATCTAGATTCATCTCAGGATTGCACCTATTAGATCACCACACGGAGGTCCTACTAGCAGTTTATAAGTACCTCGAGTTCCTACGAACCTCCGAGCTGCCAACATACGTCTACGACGAGAGCAAATCGATTGCGGAGAGCAGGTTCAGGTTCGCTGAGAAACGTTCAGCGGACAAATACGTATCGTCCCTAGCCGAGCGACTCGCTGGTCCCTACCCTCGTGATCTAGTGTTATGCGCGGAGAGTCTAATGTGGGAGTGGGACGAGCCTGCTGTACGGAAGCTTCTGGATACATTCACGGTCGAAGGAAGTCGTGTAATGTTGATGTCCAAGGATGGTCTCCCGGAAGGCAACTGGCTGAAAGAGAAGTGGTATCAGGCCGAATACTGGACTGAGAAGCTGCCCACTACCCTTGTTGAACAGGTCAGTGCTTTTCATAAGAGTGTGTCAGCTGTGCTTATCGTTAAACTTAGGCAAAGGATCTGGGGGATCTTCAAGACCTGTACATCCCGAAGCCAAACGAATTCATACCAAAGAATTTTGATGTAGCTAAAACGGGAGGCAAGGAGGTGTGTTTTTTAGCTAATGTATGCGAAGTATGTGTACTGATCGGCTTCGCAGCCCGCCAAGAGGCCTACAAAACTAGTTACCACCCCGCTGTCTACGGTCTGGCACAAGAAGGACGACCAATTCTGGGTCCCAAAGGCACGCGTGATACTGCGCCTGTCAAATCCCATTTGTAACGCCACCCCAAGGCATAGCTTGTTGTCCAGGTTAGTGGAAACGTGATTAAGTTTAAACTCTCTAACCAATGGAATTTAGACTGTTTGCGGATCTGGTGAAGGACGAGCTTGCCGAATTCACCTACGATGCAGAACTTGCAGGCATGAAGTATTCGATTATAAACGATGGGGGTTCTGTTGTGGTCATATCTGAGGGGTACAACGACAAGCTGCCTGTGTTACTCCAACACGTGCTGGAGAAGGTAAAGAGCATTGTTATTACACAGGACAGAGTTACCGTCGTCGCGGAACAGGTGCGTATCCCAACCCTGTATCAGCTGGGTTGTAAAAGACTGACTGAAATTGACTTTCAATCAGCTGAGTCAAGAAATCGAGAACTTTTATTTGGATCAACCATATTCACTCTCCGACTATTATGCAATGTATTTCCTTAGAGAAACCTCTTGGACTCCCAAGGAGAAGCGAGTGGAATTAGACTGTAAGTGTGCACCCATAGGGTTTGTTTATCGTCGTGATTCCAACGGGGAAATTCAATAGATGTAACCGTCGAGGATATCCAGCAACATGCCCAAGCTATCTTATCTCGAACGCATATTACTACATTGGTTCATGGTAATGTTGACGCCGAGGTAAGAGGTTTACTCGTCGAGCACATTTCCGGGCTTACCCCTAGTCCTACAGCAAGCGTTGCAAATCAACAAGTCCGTAGAGGCCATCTTGAACGCTCGGCCAATATCTGCCGCAGAACAAACCCTACCTCGATCCTTGCTCTTACCGCCTGGTCAGTATTTCCATCTGCGGGAAGGCATTTATCTGATTCTTGTTGAAGCCTGCAATTACGTGTGGGAAGACGCTGTTCCAAACAAGGACGATCCCAACTCCAGCATCACCTATTACGTTGAAGTCGGGGATTCCACCGACCCTCGTCTGCGAGCAGTCTTGTCGCTTTTCGGTCAAATGGTTTCTGAACCGGCATTCAATCAACTTCGTACGAAGGAGCAGCTCGGCTACGTTGTCAGCTCTGGTGTCTGGCTATCTATCGGCTCTTCCGGCTGGAGGGTCGTGGCGCAAAGCGAGCATAAACCACGCTACCTTGAGGCACGCATCGATAATTTCCTAGACCTATTTCGCGAGACGCTAGCTACGATGCCCGATACTGAATTCGAGCGTCAACGGGACTCGTACGCGTTGAAACGGCTCGAGAAGCTGAAAAATCTTGGGGAGGAGGCGTCTAGGTTTTGGGCCCACATCGAGTCTGGATACGAGGATTTCCTTCGCAGTAAGCACCTGTTCTACGGGCTTCTTATGTTGCTAACGAGTGGTCGCAGGGGAAACCGATGCTGCCAACATTAAACAGCTCAGGCGAGAAGACGTTATTTCATTGTTCAATGAACATATCCACTACAGCTCGCCAACTCGTCGAAAATTATCCGTGCATCTTATCTCACAGAAGAAAGTACCTACAAAGTTCTCGGTCGAGGCTTCTGAGGCGCTATTACAGGTCCTCAAAGAAGAAGGGGTGCCTGTTGAGGAGGATCAGTATCGGCAGCTTAGCGCAGCGCAGCCCCCATTAGAGGCCGTTCTCGAGTTCTGGACAAAACAACTCGAAGGACACAAATCAGCTACCTCTATTCTGGACCGCATTCCACACATCTCCACTCAACACCCCGTTGAAGGTGCAGAAGTGGAGCTCGGCTTCCCAGTAGGCGCGACACCCATACGTGATATCACCCTGTTTAAAGCTGGTTTATCTGCATCCAAGGCACCAACCCCCGTTAGCACATGAAAGTTTGTCTAATCGTTTTCAATGTAACTACGCCATACATCATGCCATCGTTGCTTGTTATATGCATCAATTGTCTTTGTTTGGCCTAGAATGGCCCAGAAAGCCTTATTGACCTCCCATAAACTCGCGTTTGATCATTTCCCACGATCCGCTTTCACGGTCAGAGCTCGCTACGTATCGCTTAAGATACCTTGGTTTCCTATTTGAACTAATAAGCATACCCACACTAACGACTGGGAGGATGTTTGGGATCTGTGTGGCTGGCAGACTGTTGTACGTTCTTAATCGTATCATGTATCAACTTCATCTGACACCAGACGACGCACTTTTGAGCACATAGACAAACCGAATGTCAACAAATTGACGAGACTCATGTTGCGTTTACGATAGAGTCTGCATCTAATGTGAACCACATATGTGTTTTCATGCTGGGGACTGGTGAGTGACAGGAACCACCCGCGTTATTCTGTTCTGAAACCTCCGTCTATACCTTTGAAAGTTCCATTCCCTCTGGGGTTCGCGGCAACGGTTCATTTCCACTGGCCTGGAAAAGGATTCCAACTGCTTGGAATGTGAGTCCCAATCATCCCCTATCTTCCCGGTTGTTTCGCCCTCCCCATTGTACTCCAATCCAAATTGTCTCATATATCTCCACCCCAGGCTATCAAACGAAAAGCCCTCTGCCGTATTTCGTCTCCGGGGGACCTACACGGCTGCACAACATCAGTCGCATTCTACCATTTCTTCGGCAACCGCGGCCGTGAACACGGCTCCAGACAACGTCACTGCCGTTCTCGGGATCGCCGTGGAGCCCATCCCAGCTGTTGAAGCTCAAATAGCTTCTTCTGCAGATAGCAGGGTCGTCAAGGCTGGCGCCACTGGAGGGGGATTGTCGGACCCCGCGGTGCTCGCTGAGCGCGTCGTCAAACACCTGTTCACATACCTGTCCTCGTTTGTGTCGGATCCTGGTTCGCTGTCCCCTGAGACGGTTGTACCGTTGAACATTATCCGGAGGTGGTATGAAAACTTTTTAACGAAGATTCGGTCCAGTGGTGTAGGTTTTTTAGAGAACCAGGGGTGAACCTTTGTACTTAAATTCATTTAATTTGGAAATCACACAACTTTGGAGCTTTCCTGGGCTATTTGAGACTATTGGACGAACAGGAGATCCATGTCGATAGGATGGGAGGAGGAAAGCTTTGGTCGATTTAAGTGGGATGATGAGGTTAGGAAGTGAGAGAAAGACATACCTGTGGTTTCTGGTCAAACTTGCCCTGGAGTTCGTTATGAATAGCTTTCAGCAGTTGTGCGTACGTCATTTCCGGGAATTTAGCTAGATATGTTGTTGGTTCGTTTCAGCGAACGGAGAAGATCGGACGTCAGACCCACCGAATGCTCGGATAAATGCATAGGAAAGTGCACCGCTAGGCAGCCCACCAAACTGAGAGTCAGCGCTCGTCTGGCTGTCGCGACATCCAGACAGAGATATCTGGGATAGGAAATCAACCCCAGTGAAGGGCATGCAACACCGGCCATGGTACATACCACGTCAGCAGGAGACCATTTGAACCGCTTTTGATGGGCGTCGATAGCAGCAGCCTCTTCTTCTGCTTCGCCCTGGAGGTCGTCTGGTTCTTTAATAGCGCCAGTGGTTTCGTACTGTGAGGGCGGTTAGATCGTAGATGTTACACCACAATCATTTTGTACCACTTACAGTCCATGGCAGGTCTATATCGGAAGTCGTATAAGTTTCCAGTACGATAGAGTTAATCAGTCCCACGAACCTAGCACCGAGCCACTATGGCACGAATCAAACAGGGTAGTAAGCCCCGCTCCTTCCGGCAAAGGCTTAACCAGCAACTCATGAAGTTCGTCATCAACCAGGACTCCAGCCGTTTCGTAGTCAGTTGGACAGATAGCTGGTAGAAACACGTTGAGTACAAGGAGACCGGTAACAAAAAAAACAGGAACGAACATTCGTCTTTGCCATCGTACTCGTCTCCATCAAGGTCGTCTTGGTTGCTGCCATGACCCGAGTCTGGTGTGAAGTTCGTGAGTTAATCGGGATACTCAAGGGCCGAGCGTACGCACAATGGAAGAACAAGGAGTCGTCGGGTTCCGCATCAGAAACGAGCCAATCGATGTATTGAATCTGTCGCAGGGGTGAAAACAAGGAAACTAGCGATATTTCTGGTGTACGCACTATGTTTTCACGAGTCGATTCTGCTTCACCAACCTCACCATGAGAACTCTCGCTGTCCGTCAAGATGCGGATGTCCTCTTCGGCGTACTGAAAGTGATCTATCCAGGGGTAAGTTAGAGCTACCGGAGCAGAACCGGGAATAACGGACCTATCAAAAACCTCTTGATGTTGAAAACGTCGTTGATGCACCCATTGAGAGGGGCGGAACCACCCGGGTAATTGCAACCCACAAGGAGAGCCTTACGCTTCCCTGTAGCCTGGGACAAGCGGTAGTGTAGAGGCTGCCTTTCTTCGCCGTCTTCGTCGAAAACGGTAGGTCCATAGTGTTGCTGCTGGTCGTTCGGTCGGTGCATCTCGTTGGGAGGGGTTGGAGGGTCATACTCGTTGCCCTCGTTGTCATCCAAGGGAAAGAGATGGTTGAATACAGCACGGGGGATTCCCATCTCCTCCTCGACAAACTCCCTAAAGAGTAGAACCCCGTTATAAATCATACGTTGAAGGTGATAGGTCACTTACTGTACAGCCTCTCGGAGATCGTCCTCATCCATGGTGGGGAGAGGGAGGGGGGGTCAAAGAGGCTGAAAGTGTGCAGCACACTATGGGAGAGGCCTCTCTCCAGGAGCTTTATAGTGATATTGACATTTAATCAGATGATCACCTTTGACATGCGGTCAGGAGACCCAAGACATTCGAGTGCCTGAGCACTGCCAGAGAATGGCCGCGAGCGCTCAAGAACATCAATCCTGCCCGAGGATGGCAGCCAGCGTTAACTAGTTTTGGACGACATAGTCGTGGGCAGCACACGGCCAGAGCTCCAGAGCCGGATCGTCCATATGCGAGAAATCTGAGCGTCCAAAAACGGAGTTGGGTGATGGTGCTTGTAAGCGCCGGGACCCTGACGGCGGTGAAGCTGTACACAATACGCGCCTGCACGCAACCCCGCCCAACCTGCGGCCTTGTGGAAGCCCACGTTGCTTGAAGCAACCCCGTGGTGTACGTGCTCAGTGTTCGTGTTACTTACCAGCATTCAAACTGGGTTCAATTACAGCCTACAACGCAGATTTTGCCACGTTTACGATCCGAAAAATACCTTGTCCGTTGGATGTGCTGCGCTCCCAAGCCCTTGATGCGAAATATTGGCCCAGCTTTAAATCACTAATTTCTATATTGGTTCCTGATTTGACACACGTATTATGCCCCCACCGACCACCGCTGGTTCCTGGTTCGCGTCGCGCCGCTTTGGCATCGTCATTGACGCTGGATCTTCCGGGTCTCGTCTTCAAATTTATAGCTGGAAAGATCCCCGCACAGTCCGAGCGCAGCATGGTCAGTTGTCCCATTTCTTACTCAGTCACCGTAATTTATACGTCTCGATCCAGGAAGCTCCATACATGACAAGCTCCCTAGAATCGAAAAGGGCACCATAGACGGCACTGATTGGGTCAAGAAAGTCGAGCCAGGTGCGGGCGAGTGCGGAATCTGCATGATTTCGTGTCTGACGGCACTTTAGGATTATCAACATTCGGCGACAAGCCTTCTGGCGTTGCAGCGTACCTGCGTCCTCTATTGGCCCATGCACTTGTGCACATACCCCCGTCGCTCCATCCCCAAACCCCTATATTCTTGCTTGCGACGGCCGGTATGCGATTGCTCCCCCCAACTCAACAGCGGGATGTGTTGGGTGCTGCGTGCGATTTCTTACGGTTCCACTCTGATTTCAAGGTGAGTGTTCGTTTGTCCAACATCCATCAACCATTTAACATAAGACAGGTGGGCGATATCAACCTCAAAGCTGGATTAGGTGTTGGTCATGGCTGTGGCACGAACGTGCGGATAATAACTGGCCAAGAAGAGGGCCTGTTTGGCTGGCTGGCCGTGAATTATCTTATGGATGGATTTGACGTGCACTCGAGATCTAAAGTTAACGATGGCTCCAACACGGCCGGTTCTACCTATGGATTCTTAGACATGGGCGGCGCGTCAACTCAAATCGCATACGAACCTTCGCACCACGAGCAGACGCGACCGCAGAATCAAAAACTCCTAACCGACGTTCGCTTACGGCTGCTGGGAGGGGATGAAATCCAACATCGAGTCTTTACTACTACATGGCTAGGCTACGGGACCAACCAAGCTCGAGAACGATATGTCGAAAAAACTATCCTTAACTTACCTGCGCCAGATGCTACCACCACCGAGCTCCCGGTTGTTCTAGACCCATGCCTCCCCACCAACCTGTCGCGCCGAGAAACTCATTTGGATGCTATCTCGGGGTCTACTTCACGCACCTTGGTTGGGACGGGGTCTTTCAACAAATGCCTTGCTGCCACCGCCCCTCTTCTGAACACAAAAGCACCATGTCCAGACTCTTATACTTGCCTTTTCAACGGTGTCCCAGCCCCCCCAATCGACTTTTCCTCATCTCGCTTTATTGGGGTCTCCGAGTACTGGTACTCTTCGGAGCATGTATTCGGTCTAGGAGGCGCATACGATTTCGTTTCATACGAACGTGCTGCCAGTGCTTTTTGCAGTCAGAGCTGGGACAGCATCGTAGCCGCACATGATCGCACCAAAGCCGAGCACGGCAAAGAAGGTCTAGGCGGGGACGGGCAGACAGAAAAACACGGTCAAATCACAGATGTGGGTCAATGGGGTCGCAACGTCGAACTAAAACGACTCGAAATGCAGTGCTTCAAGGCGGCTTGGATTGTCAATGTCCTTCACGAAGGTATTGGCATCCCTCGAATCGTCGATCCTGGTGGCAACTCGACTGCGAACGGCGCTGGTGGGCAGGCGAGCGCCAAAGCTGACGATAAAGGGCTCGGCCAGAACAGCGGTCCACCAGGGAAAAAGTCCTCACCAACCTTCCAGAGTATGGACTCTGTGAACGACACTGCGATCTCGTGGACGCTAGGCAAGATGGTTATCGAAGCCTGCAACGACATCCCTGCTGCCTCAAAACAAGCGCGCCCTATTGGCGATCCAATGTTGCCTGTCCCCGAGCCCCCAGCCGAAAAACCTGGGTTTCTAGACTTTGATGCTCTGGAAGACAGCATCTCACATCGACTTCCACAGAGGTTCACGCGGCATTCACTTGGGTTCTCGCCAGTTGCGTTTACGTTCTACTCGACGATGCTCGTTCTTTGGCTATTTATCCTATGGAGGATGCGGACGCGCCTCCGCGCGTTCGTAAGGCGTTGGAGGCGTACCCTATATCCAAACGAACAAGCCGACCGGATGGGGTACGCTATGGAGGGTGGTCAAGGTATCTCCAGCCCAATATCCCGCCCTGCGACGCCAGGTTTTCATAATACTCAGGCGCAATCCTCGAGATTTGCATCCGTGCTGCGCGCATCTTTGAAGGAAATCGCTGCGCCCCTCTCACGTTCGGCCTCTCCGTTCCAGAACAAAAGGGCGTCGAGCTTCCCTGTTAGCCCCCAGTACGATAATGTTTACGCTGCTGCTACACCTATTACCCCGGCGACTGCTAGGCCGATATTTCATCTGACCGTAAACACATCGAGCGGTGGGCGTAGCTCAGGGCCGTCGCCTAACAGCCCCGCTATGGCATCTTTCAACGGGACGCTTGGGGAGGCCACGAGCAGCTCAGTTCATACGCCGCTCTACTCACTGTCTAGGAATAGCTCTGCGATAAACTTGACGACAATCGTTCCTAGAACCTCTACTGCCATGTCCCGACAAGTTAGCAGTGGCCACACGCCAACCTCCTCCCTGGGTGACTAGCATTACATGACCACCTTGCTGTTTTATGCGTTTATATAGACCCTGACTGTTCATGGACTTATAGTACGATTTTGCTAATCTCGTCTGAGCGAACGTTTGATAATGTGCGACACGACTTGCCTTAATGTGATACATGATTTTCTTCGTCTGGTGCATAGAAATTGCAATTATTCGTGCCGATTAAATGCCGTTTAGTCCATCCATCGACACCCTACGCTATCTACCGCGTTTAGATCTCGCCAACGGTTTTAGGCGACATTTAGCGAGCGTTAGCGAACGCCGGTCGGTACGTTGCTGAGCCCTAATGCTCTTTTTATCGACCCTCGTCTGATGTTGTTCCAACAATAGGACTCTTCTCCGGATCCGATACGCCTAAGCCGAGGACAAACTGTCCTTGTGTGCTATATTCGTCGGCGAGCGTCCTCGGAGAGCCACTATTGGCGCGCTTAACAGACGCCGGACATCTCGGGCAGCAGAGTTGGCGCATATACCCAAGTAAAAATACTAAGTTTGTCCTCCCGGCTCTTCTGCACCGTGGTATAAATAATACATGGGTGTTGGCCCATTCTGCATCCCATCCTACATACTCCAAAGCGTTCCTCATCCCCACAAAAATATTCAACATGCGTTTCTCTACCGCTACTGCCCTCTCCGTTGCTACCCTCTTCATGTCCGGCGTTCGGGCATCCCACACCATCACGCTCAGAAACAACTGTCCCTAGTGAGTCTTGCATATATACTCGTTCGGCCGTTGGTCAGGTTGACCGAAATGCACACTATAGCGGCGTTGGCTTGAACGTGAATAACTGGAGCGGCGCTCCTTACACTGGCGCTGCTCGGATCGACGTCGGAGCATATAGCTCCACTAGTATAGTTGTCCCCGACAGCTGGGATGGCCGTATCTGTGATGTCACCGCATCGGGTGTCTGCGCCAATAGCTGCTACGGTGTAAGCGCTGATTATAATACTCCGGGTTTTATTTCTTCTCACCCGACCTCCGACTGGTTTTGTAGGCATGCTCGATGAGCGAGTTCAATATGAACTCTGGCGGCCTGAACTGGTATGACATCTCCAACATCCAAGCGTACAGTGTGGTAAGTCTCGAGTGCCAACGGGACTGGGTACATCCATTGATTTATGACATTATTCCCAAAGGCGCAACAGATATCTTCGAGCTGCGGCAGCGTGACCTGCACGTCCGCCACTTGCCCATGCGACCAGGTTATTAATCTACTACATTCAGTTTGGCGTATACTAATCAAGAATTATTATTAGGCTTACCGCCCTGGAGACACATCTGGAACTTGCGGTGGCACCGGCGCAGTCGACCAAGGTAAGTTGTTCAGAACCGAAAATGGATGAGACGGCTAATTACCGGTTCACGTAGCCGTTCGCGCTTGCGGTGGCAATGACTTCACCATTACCTACTGCCCGTAGTTGGTTTGCGACTTTTCCCTGTGTAGTTTACCATGATACGTCCGTAAATCACACCAACCCAAACCCATTTCACCATGCAATGACCAGAACGGGCGCCCGCCATATGAAGATGCTCAGCCCCCTGCGAAATTGGCGCATACAGCGCAACCCCCTTCAGCGACTATTTTTCTTAGTCGTTTGCCTATTGGGGTCTATGCTGGGTAAATAGCTAAGATGTCTAAGGCGCCCCTCAGTTTAGCCCGCTGCTGAAACCTTACGAATCGAACACCCCTTTCCGTCGACTCAGGGCATCCAGAGCGTAATTACAACCAGAATGTATATTAGCAACCAGAAATGACAAAAGCGCGGATGCCCACAAAGTCTGCCAACCTCAGTTAACCTCAGCCAACCGCCCAGTACTGTTGATTTGGTCCTCTTGATTATCATGCTTCTAATGAGCAGGTCCTATTTGCGTGATGGTAGTACCAGGTTTCACGGACGGGGCACACCTGAATGGTGCGGCTGTAACCCGGTTGCACTAATATTGCTATGATTAAACCTTGAACGTAGCTACTGCAAGGTGGCGTTGGACCACCTAAAGGGCTCAATTGCACGGTTATAACTGAAGTCAGGCGCCATGTCACCTTGAGGCAACATCTCAAGACCTGAACTCCCGCATATGGTCCATCTTTACTTATACAATCGTGTCCGATGGCCTCCTGGCCGAGACTCCCGTTGGAAATCGCTAAATTGTAAGAGCCGACGGCAGCTACAACCATGTGCGACGAATTGTATCACTGGAGCTGGTTCTGCGTCTACGCGAACTTTGCCAATGCAGGTCAAGTATTTCGCATCATAGAACCGCGCTGAGGTCGAGATATCCATGCCTTTTAGCCGACACAATCATCGCAGAAACACAAACTGTTCCTTTACCGAATTACGCATCTGCGGGTTTACTCACACCGCCAACCCCGAGCTATTGACGAGCCGGCGCACGCGCCTAGATGTATGCAGGATAAGTCTTGGCATTCGTGGTTGAGCTGAGAGCAAAAGCTATAAGTACGAGCTGCTGAAGGGACTAGCTAGCCATCAAGTCACTTTCATCTCTAGCTTTCCCTACACTCAAAACAACGAATATGTACTTCTCTACCACTGCCATTGTCTCTGCTGCAGCCCTCCTGGCGTCCAGCGTTCAAGCAGCTCATACTATGACGCTCAGGAACAATTGCTCCTTGTGAGTCTTACTTATAAACATTGCGATACATGGCCAGGCTGACTGGAGCGCGCGCAATAGCGGCGTCGGTCTTTATGTGCACACCTGGAGCGGTCCCGCCTATAACGGTCAGGTCGACGTCCCAGCGAAGAGCTCCAAGGCCATCACTGTTCAAGACGGCTGGGATGGTCGTATCTGCGACCTTACTGCCTCAGGTGTCTGCAAGAACAGCTGCTATGGTGTAAGTGATTATAATAGCACGCGCCTTTCCCCCTTATTCAACTTTGACTCGGATTTATAGGGATGCTCAATGACAGAATTCAACATGAATGCTGGGGGCCTGAACTGGTATGATATCTCCAACATCCAGGCGTACAGTGTGGTGAGTCTCGAGTGCTGACGTGGTTCCGTGTACCAGTTAACTCACCGTGTTATCTCTATAGCCCCAGCAGATCTCTACGAGCTGTGGTAGTGTGACCTGCACCTCTGCCACTTGCCCATGCAACCAGGTTAATATACGCCCCATATATGCGCACTTGAGCTCTTCTAATTATGACCGCATTAGGCATACCGCCCTGGTGACACTTCCGGAACTTGCGGAGGCACCGGTCCCGTCGACCAAGGTGCGTAGACCCCTAGGGGATTTGACTTGCCGCTTGTGCTGACTATGTGATATTTCAGCCGTCCGTGCATGTGCCGACCCCAACTTTACCATTACCTACTGCCCGTAATTTTTTCAAGGCCAAGGTGCCGTTTACCATGATGCGTTTGTAGACTACACTAGATATGCATGGCTTTCAATTCTATAACCACTCCCGGCGCTTCTGCATAAATCCACCTGACGATTTGTGGTAGTCTAATTCGGGATGGGAGGCACGAGCTGTGGCTCGTGCGCGTTCTGAAGCGAACAAAACAACTATAAATCCGAAAATCCTTCTCTACCCCGCCGCGGTTTCCTCGGAGATGACGTCTGTACTTCGTTCGGGTTGGTTGCACGACTAAGTATGTATCGAAGCTCTCTCCCTGGATGCGTGGCCTCAGAAGATCACCAGCTGTATGCCCAACAAGGCCGAGTATCTCGCCGTTGTACAACCGTTGTATCTTTCAGACAACTCGCATGTGTGCCAGACGGTGCTCGCTTCAGACACAGCCCAGGATATAAATAACTTTGCGCGCGGGAGGCCAAGATTTGAATATGTTAGACCTTATTTATATATTGGGAGAGCAGTGCCTGGCCAAGTTGGGTCTTGCGCCGAGGGCCTCACGGTGACCCCGCCTTAAATTGATCCACTCCTGGTTTTGACTCTGCTCTTGCTCACGATGAGTCTTCCACCATGGGACCAGCAAACGTTTTCGTTCGGAGTGAGCGCTCAACGCTTGGGTCATATTTTATACTCATGACACTTTTCTAGTGGAGTCCATACGTGCATACCATACAGCAATGCTCGAAACTAAACATTCAGTTCAGCAATGACCTCGGCCTCCCATCGTTGCATGCAAATCCACCTCCTGCCCCACCCTACACTGTTATCGTCTACCAGGGTGGCTTTGCTCCGCTGAACTTGGCGGTGGGAAACATGGGTGAGCACCTATACCCTCGCGCCGGACATGTATACTAAACAACTTATCAAGGTCAAACTGGGACATACCCTTGGGTTGTGAATCTTCCGCTAGGTCCCTCGTACATGCTTGCCATGAAAGACTCAGCAGGCTACACAGGTGGCGTGAGCAGTCGCCTAGCTCCACTATTTCCAAAGTATCGAATCTCATCGAGCCCTCAATTAGGTGTCTCTTTTGTGGACCATGACGGCTGGGACTGGGTGCTCCCTCAGCCCAAGCCCGATGCCCCCGTCAAGATTGAATTTTACGAGGACGGGAAAGTGAGTGCGCTTCGTATTTTCTTCGGGGTATCTACTCATGAGCGTCATAGTTCCCAATGCGGTAACGTAAACATTGAAGTCTACAATGGGATCTCACCATATCAAGTGGAAATAATTCCTGAAGTGGTGAGGGTTGTCAATCGAGCGCTAATCAACTCGGACCTTGACAGAACCGTGTGGTTATTTAGCGCCAACAAAAAACGCTTCATTTTGCCACAAACGAATTTGTAAGGTTGACTGTGCGCATGATTGATACTTGTTTATAAATTTATGCAGGGATTTGTCTTGGACTTACCTGCGGGGCTGAATTTCTTTCGTGCGTGCTGGGTGCAGGTCATCCCGTCTACCACAGGTCTAATGCTGTTTCAGTTGCCATCACCGACGCTAATGGCAGCTCAGCTGTCGACGGGACACTCTCTGTAGGCAGCTCGAGTGATAACTCGTGCTTGAACGCGGCGGCAACGATGTCAGTGGGAATGTTCACCAGCATATTTTCTGGGAGCGGCGTTGCAATGCCCTCGTCAGCAATATTGTCTTCCAGCACCACGGCGAACCAAGCAAGCTCAACTACGAGTGCTGGGACTGGCGGGCAACACTCTGGGTGCGTCATGCAATGTATGGCTGCCTAAACCCCACGTACTCACCTACTATACAGCAGTTCAACGGGCAACGGAAGGTGTGATTTCTTGGCTATTCGGCGGGCTTCAGGTCAATTTACGTTTCGTTATTTTTAGTTCAATTGGTGGTATCGTGGGAGGGGTCATCGCTGGTGTAGTAGCGATCGCAGCGCTTGTGCTGTTCTTTTGCTGGTTTCTCCGCCGTCGGCGAAGAGAACGAGATGCGACAGCGGCGGATTCACTGGGGGGCGAGGACTCAAACCCTGAAATGGGCCATGCGAACCCGAACAGGCCGGGCTACATTCCCTATAACACTCAATATCCTCAGGCCGCGATCCCACAATTTCAAGAACATGGCCCACGCGATAACGCAAGCGTTGTACAGCCATATATGATGCCTGCGGCCGGTGCAACACGTCAGTCCTATGACTCGTACTCTCGTCCGCCAGTTCAACATGGTTTGATTACTGTACATGCCCCAGCGGCTCGCCTGTTGCCGAACCAGAGTATTCAGTCCGTCACTTATTATGGCACTGAAAACTCGGACCAATCCCCAACCTCGAACAGGTTCTCACAAACTACGGGTACGACCGCGCCAATATTGATGTCGAATGACACTCGCAGTTCTACCGAGACTCGTTCGGCCGGCCTGCCGTGGAATCCCGATAGGAAGCAGCGCGTGGCTTCACCACCACTCCCGCCGGGTGCTATGCCACCAAGCAGTCCAAGTGGCAGCAGCCTACGTCCCTGGAGCGATACCATGTCACCCCCACCTCGATCACTTGCGAGCACTGTTCTTCCTCCTTATTCACAATATCACGGGCCTGGCTAAGTTACTGTGTACTATGTGTTCCAGTATTTGCAGATGTTTGGTTGTTTATTTGGATGTGTTCTTCTTGCTTTTCCATCGCTGGTGATCAGTATTCATTCGGTTTCAATCATCGCCGCAAGGGTGTAGCTGTGCTTTAATGGTTTTCACTCGAGACCTGTTGCAGATTCGTCTCTACGTGAGTCCTGCAGCCTCCCCCGACTGGCGTATCTAGCACGAGGTTGTCACCATCCTCAAGCGGGGCTTTGTTCGTTCTTGCTGGCGGTTTTAGTCAACAAGGCATTGTCGCCTTCATCGGAGTAAATCTCGGGCAGGGGTGTTGCTGGGCGCTTGATTGGCCGAACCACACTGCCCTCGATAGATCAACGGGCATATAAACGCTACCTCCAAACACCTACGTGGCCCCTTTCCTCAATTTCCTCCTAACTACATGTTATTGGCTTTGACTTTAACCTCCCTTGCCGTGTGGGTCGCTGTACGCTGGCCAAAATATCGAAAAGAACTGGATCGAGTGCACAACCTCCCTGGAACGCGTCTGCTTTTTGATCCATACTCGTATGTGTGCAACTATGGCTCTCTTGTTGCCACGTTATTAAAATGTGCCAAGTCTACTCGGATTTGCGTTGCCACGTACGAAAGGCTTGTTCCTTGGGCCCCAGTTATTTTGGGATACCAAGTACTCGTGTGCGTGATTCGTAGATGAGATTTCGCACCCGTCATACTGAATCTACTATCAGTATTTGAAGGATATAAGTGGGGGATACATACCGTGGCTGGTGTTCTTTCTGGCAAGTCTGGATATTTTGTTTCGAATCCAGACCTTATCAAGGTCAGCCAACTGGTTATTTTAAGTACCGCAAAGATCAATTGACGTCTCTCGGTAGCAAGTCGCTGGACCCAGGAGCAGTTTTACCAAAAAGGCTAGAGATTACAATACTTTGAACGCCTTTGGGCCCAATTTACTCGGAACTGAAGGAGAACAATGGAAGAGACAACGGCGCATTTGTGCACCAGCATTCTCTGACGTACGTTGAGCAACTAGGCAAAAGGGACTATTACTGAGTTATGCCTACTGTCTCCTAAAGCGAAACAACCGGTTGGTTTGGTCCACGACTACTGAGCTTGTCGATCAGCTGACGGAAGGCTGGGCTCAAGACAGCCCCACCAGAATATCCGACATATGCGAGGATATCACTAGACCGGTGCGTACGATTGAGTACCCCAAGTTTCACACCCTGACGAAACAAAATAGTTGGCCCTTTGCGTTATCGCCAAGGCCGGGTTTGGCCAAGACACAACATGGAACGACAACAAAGTGGTGCCAGTAAACCATCGCCTGACATTCAAGAAGGCGCTGAACATCGTCAACGATAATATTGTCCTGCCCCTCATGTTACCAGACTGGGCTTGGAATTTGCGAACACAATGGAAGCGCGTCAAGCAGGCACACGAAGAAGTTCTTGTAAGGCCATCCTATAGTCGGCATATCAAAGCTAAGACATGCTCTGCATCCAACAGGCGTACCTACATGAAATGATCCGCTCACGCCGAGGTCAGCCAGATGAAACTCCGAGCACCGAACCCACGGAAAAGCACGATTTGTTCTCCCAACTACTTGGTGCACATGACGCAGACGACAAGCTGACTACAGAGGAGCTAATCGGTACATTTACCCAGTCATAATGCGATTAGTTACTGAGTGTCTTATACAGGGAATATTTTCATATTTCTGATCGCTGGGCATGAAACGACGGCACATGCACTGGCATTCTTGTTTGGGTTGTTGGCACTACACCCAGATGAGCAGGACAAACTTGTGCGGCACATTGAGCAACATCGACCGACCACGAAGGATTTTGTGAGCTAGTGTTATACCGGGTTCTCTTCTCCACACGTTCATGATTCTTAATTCAGGTGTATGAAGACCTTCAAAAACTTACATATGTCACCGCCACGCTCTACGAGACGTTGCGCTTGTATCCCCCGGTAAGTGCACCCTAGTTGCGAGGTTCAAACACTAAGCACGTCAGCCAGGTCATCAATATTCCTAAATATACTTACGTTGACACAACAATCCAACTCGGCCCAACCCAGACTCTCAGTATACCATCGGAAACCCGCATGAGCATCAGTGTTCCAGGCCTCCACTATAATCCAAATTACTGGGACGACCCTTTCGAATTCTTACCTTCACGGTTTTTGGATCCCAACTGGAATCGCGACGCATTTATCCCATTTGCGGTTGGTCCAAGATCTTGCATTGGTCGAAGGTCAGCTGGTTAGTGATACACTCTACCTACAAAACTAATTGCCATTCAACCCAGGTTCGCCGAGACAACAGTGGTCGCCTTTCTTGTTCGCTTTTTGCCAAAATATCATGTATCGGTCGACAAAACCGTGTTCAAAGATATTCCTGGTGAATCGATGCTTGAACGTCGTGAAAGGCTTATGAATGCCAAGTCCCTAATATCCCTTTACCCTACAAAGCCACCACTGGTTTTTACCCCTCGAGAATAGCTCTTGTATCCATCTGTTGGTGTTTTGCAAAGTAGAATGAATCAATCGACTCACCCATGCAGCCTGGGGTTTCTGGACAACGTGGTACTTAGACAATCTGCGAAGGTGCTTAGGCATGTCGCTAGCGAGGACACAATGTGGGTATGCAATTCCAGAGCGGCCATCACTCCGGCCATGCAGCCATTGTTCACCTTTGCAGTGTTGTGTGGGGTAGCACGTGACCGCATCTCACGGCCCGACGGTTCCGATTTCCTACTCTGTTCCCCCCTGTCTCCTATTCCTTCTGTATATATAGACCGGGGTTTCTCTTTGTAGTCCTCAGCTTGCCGTTTACCACTCGCTGAGGTACGTTGTTCTGTCTTTCCTCCCTCGCTCTGTCGTTCTGATTGTAGTATAGCCTCCTTTGTTTGTCTGTTAGATCCATAGTGCTACGCGCTACAGGTTATGAGCCCCGGCACAACTCTGTGTGCTGACTGTTTATTCTAGAAAACTTCTCGACACGTTCCTAGTGTCGCTGTGCTCCGTTGCAGCTCTAGGGGTCTATGCCAGAGACAAGGTCGAAGATTACTGCAACATGAACACTTTTTTCCCATCTGCCTAGTTATCCATTGTCTCCTGCACCTAGCAACACGTCACGCTTGTCTAGCTCATCGTTTGTTGATGTTGGTCATCCTCCGCCACCACCCCTGCTCGACTCCCCCTTTCAACTTACGTCTACGTCACCGAACTCCACCACAAATATGTCAAGTCAACCGAATCCGAATCAGGTGGCCATGCAGGATAATTCACAAGCGTCGCATGGAAACACAATGACTGGGTCTTTTACTTTGACCCCTGACCAGCTCTCTGTGATTGTCTCCTCGGCAGTTCAGGTCTCACTCACTCAGGTAGTTCAGAACATGCATGTCAGAAAAAAGGGTCAGAATTCATTTAGCTAAATGAAAGGACTTAGGGGACTTACGACTCCCCCCCTTTCATTGATCTAAGTTTAGTTAGTTACCAAATTTAGTGAATTCAGTAAATTTATGTGAATTTAGGTGAATTTAGTGAATTTAGTACATTTAGGACCTGGGTTCATCAGCCCTGGTTTCACCCAGTTTTTGCCCAACCTCACATGGAAAAGACAATAGGCTCAAAATATTCTATTTATAAATGTATTTACATGGTGGTAACCTCAGCACAGGCTCGGTGTCACACCAGGCATAAGCATATATGCAGGGACAGACGAGACAGCATACACGCCCTCAGGCGTAAGCAGACCACAGTGCAGGTGGACAAGGCGGGTGCACACAGGCACAAATGTGTTGGCCAGCCATGGGTGAGGGCGAGCGGGCACCAGACGCACACAGCAGGGAAGAGCCGCACTCAGATTGGGAGCTAAATGTGTTTGAGTGCAAGTGTGCAGGGGGTGTAAGCATAAAGGTGCACAGGTGTGTGCAAGCGCAAGCGCAGATGGTAGGTGGAGTCCTTTCAGCCGCGCGGGTTACACAGGGCCGATGCTCATCCCGCAGGATGGTGTACATGTAACCGATGCCCATCTGCGCTCTGTGCGGACCCACAGGTTACACAGAGCTGATGAGGATCGGTGCGCAGAATGTAATCCCGCGGAGTTACCTACTATTTGCAATAATGAGAATGGTTTGCACAGCATGACATGCTGCACAAACCTCACTCCGCGGAGTTTTGCAAAAATTGCGCAGCTCTGTGCAATCAATCAAGCACACCAATGAGTTAGTCCCAGGGTTCACATCAGCTTCCATCAAAGTTTGGCTGGCTGTGGATACACCTGGCAGGGCTGCTGAGTGCATACAACCTCCTCCTGGGGGTTTTGCAGCGCAGATCTGCATTCCACCCCTGGGGGTATTCTGCAGCATTTAGTGGCTTTAGCACACAGGGGACAGCCATTTACTGGCTATTCCAGGAGATAGTGTTTGTGAGGCTTGTTTTTGGGACTAATTTAGCCTGTTTATGATTGGCAGGTAATCAGTCAGGGACTGATCAGCACAATTGAATAGGATAGGCTGCGCGGAATGGATCTA